>NKZZ01001203.1:277-23393 GCA_002370815.1 Metschnikowia hamakuensis
GACAGATGGACAGATGGACAGATGGACAGATGGACAGATGGACAGATGGACAGACTAGACAGACTAGACAGACTAGACAGATTGGACAGATTGGACAGACTAGACAGACTAGACAGACTAGACAGATTGGACATATTAAACGGATCGTGGGTCAGCCAAACTAAGTAAGTAGCCCAGTAACGGTAGCCTGCATATAAGCATGGCTGAAATCCCCTTCATTGATCCCTTTTCATTCTCATCCCGTCCTTTCCAAAGATTGAAACAATCAGCAATGCCCAAAAGAGTAACCTTCAGCTAATCCCAAAAGAGTAATCATCAGCTAATCCCAAAAGAGTAACCTTCAGCTAATCCCAAAAGAGTAGTACCAAAGGTAATCCAGAATAGGCAATAGTATCATGAATAGCCATTGGTATCGTGTAAAATGGCCAGATCGTTAACCAAATTAAATTGTATTTGGTCATGTGACTTATCTTCCCTGCATGTCCCCAAAGTCATTAGAATCACCCTAAACAATTTGTGTCGTAGACTGTGGTTTGATTCAAGGCAGTTGATCCTGCATACACAACACGGATCCTGCATATAGCACCTTTTCACAATTAACAAAGAAACCGGCAATTCCTTCGTTTAATAGAAGTTTAGGAGTATGAGAACGGTTTTGAGCCCTGGATTTCTTCCCTCCCAACAGTCCAACAGTCCAATCTAATTTTTCGTCTCCACGGCTCATAATTTCCCTATTTGGCCAAGTTGAATTTCTGGAAATCAACCCTTAGAATTTCAATCAAAAGTCGTTCCATTTTCCGGATCCTATTCCTGAGCCAAGAATTGAACTCCATGTAGAAACACGTGAAATAAACACGTGAAATAAACACGTGACACGTGAAACATGAACATCAAGGGGAAGATGATTTGGGGGAAGATGAACCGGGGAACCTGATTATGAGCACGTGACCCGGAGAAACTCTTCAGAATCGAGCAATCCACGCCTTTGTTCATGGTTTGATGCTGGAGCGGCTCTCCCAATACAAAAACCCCAGGAACAAATAAAAACAAGAAAAAGCAACAAAAAGGGGATATCGGGTTTAAAGTCCTGATTTCCGAGACTTCCCCAAGACTAAACCAAATAGTCCCCCAAACCCCCTTTAAAAGCAACCTAAACACCTTTCTTTTTCGGTTCTTTTTCGGTTCTTTTTCGGTTCTTTTCGGTTCTTTTTCGGTTCTTTTCGGTTCTTTTTCGGTTCTTTTCCTTTCTTTTTCCGTTCTTTTCCTTTCTTTTTCCGTTCTTTTCCTTTCTTTTTCCATCGTGCGTTTTCCCCGAGGCAAGTCCGAACTTTGCATCACTTCAAGAGCACCAGGACTAAAAAACGTTCCGTTCCACCACCGCAAACGGAAAAGAAATTGGTCAACTCCTGGGAAATTTTTGGGTCGAAATCACATCGTAAGCATTTGGAAAAATGCATACCCTCGAGACATTTTCCCTCGAGACCTTTTCATCCAAAAAAACACCAATTTTTCAGCTTGTCCAAAAACCATTTGTCCAAAAACCATTTGTCCAAAAACCATGTGTCCAAAAACCATTTGTCCAAAAACCATGTGTCCAAAAACCATTTGTCCAAAAACCTTTTGTCCAAAAACCACAATTTGCAACCGACGGGTTCGCACAAGTTTTTTTGCCGGAGCAACATGTGCGAGGAGTGCGAGTGGCGTGATGCTCGCGGGAATTGATGCTCGCGGGAATTAGTGCGCGGCAGTCATTCGATGTTTTCCGGCTTCACCCGCATGCACAGCCTAAAAACGCTGCATCAGGTTTTTCCGGCGCCGGATATGTCTCACCGGCCAAGCATTTGAAGCCGCATTCAAACCATTCAAAGGGGGGAGTCAACAAAACCACGAAACCAAAAACAACGAAACCAAAAACAACGAAACCAAAAACAACGAAACCAAAAACAACGAAACCAAAAAAGTTGGCCGGTTTTTCGGACCAGCTTCGGAAACGAACTAATTTTTGGGAACCACTTGGCACGAGTCTTTGGGGAAAAGGGGTGGTGAGGTGTCTCGAAGCGTTCCGCATTTTCCACACACGAGAAGTCCCAAACCGGCGTGCGGCTCACGCAGGCCTGACCCAATCTTGTAAAACCAATGGCGCCATTAAGGTACGTCCGGCGCACGGTGCAAGCAATCGCATTCCAGAGTATTAATATATTGCCAGGGTTGTCCATGGCCAGTTCCTTTCCACCTCACTGACAATCCTTTTCCACCAGCACCCAGACATTTCTCCACCAGACATTTCTCCGTCTATCCAACAGACATCAACATCGTCTATCCAACAGTCTATCCTTAAGATCAAGCCGGATAAATCTCGGATAAACACAGATAAACACGGTCAATCACAGACAATCACAGACAATCACAGATAATCACAGACAATCACAGATAAACACAGACAATCACAGATAAACACAGACAATCACAGATAATCACAGATAAACACAGATAAACACAGACAATCACAGATAATCACAGATAATCACAGATAATCACAGATAATCACAGATAATCACAGATAAACACTCAGACATCTGTTTAATATCTCTTTAGTATCTGTTTCACCACCTAATCTTCTCGACATTCTGCTAGACCCAGTTCCGAATATGAGTGAATGGGCCCCTCTTTGTGATGACTGGCTCGAGGATTTCATCGCCGGCTCCAACCCCATGAGCCCCATCAGCCACTATGATGACTTCGAGCCGGACTTCGAGCCGGAAATGGCGCTTGTGAGTCCCACCACGCTGGCTGAGCCCCACCCAGAGGCCACACCCCAATCCGAAGTCACACCACAAGATGACTGGCTCTCGGGCCTTATCCAGGACCTTCCCGAAGTTCCCAAAAACTCCCCTGAATCCCAAGACTTTGCTCTATTGGACACTGTCTTTGAGGAGAAGAATACCAACAACAGCACTGGCAACATCAACATCACAACTGACAATTTCAACAACATCAACAACAGCACTGAAAACATCAACAATTCCAACTTCACAGGCATCGGGTCCATGGAACACAACACCAATATCTTGGGTGGCTTGAAATTAGACAAACCAGAGGAATCGGACATGGTCAAGTTGGAAGAGGAAAAAGCAGAAGTTTCTGCCCCCATCAATATCCCCCGCCGGCCTCTGTGCAGAGTCAGCAAGAACCATGACCTCTTCTTCCACAAAGTCAACGAGAAACTCCACATGCTCAAGGAAAACAACTGCTTGACCCCCCGAGCCCTCGAAACCGTGTTCAACACCAAAGACATTCTCAAGGAATGCAACTTGGGGCGGTGCACCAAGCATAAGAACGACGTACGGCCCCGTCCCAAACGGTCCAAGCGCCGCCGAAGCTCTCTGAAACACATCAACTCCTTTGCGCCTGCACACATCAAGACGGAGCTTCCCGAAACCCAATTCAGCATTGGTTTTTTTGAATCCATGCCTCAATCCGACAACTGTGCCTCAAACACATTTGCCCCAAACACATTTGCCCCAAACACATTTGACCCAAACAAATTAGCCCCAAACTCCTTTGAGGCGTCCCACTTTCTGTTGAGCCCGCCTTACTCGTCTGGAGGCCTGCCCCAGAGCTGTAGCATTCCCGACCCCTTAACTTTCCGCTCTTCATGTAACGTTACCATGAACAGTTGATCTGCATGCCTTCACTTCTCAATATATAATGACTTAGCCATCTGTAGAGGAATCGGGCTGCTTACCATGAGCTTTGTCTATAAAGCTGAACTTTAGGGATGACTCTCAGGATTGACAACGAACGTTTCATCATCATCAAAATAATTGAATAGTACAATTCAAAGTGTCACATCAAAGTCCGGAATGCTAGTTAATTCACTCCATCCAAGTGAGTCAATAACTTTCATTCTGGCCAGTATTATTAGGAGAACCATTTTCATAGGAGTTTCATTCTGGCCAGTGTCATAAATAGAATCAAATTAAGATTCAAATCAGTTGAAACAATGTCATAGTCCCCCGTCATTTGAAGTCACCAGCATCCACTTAACAATCAAAGAATTCAAGTTCCGATATCAACAGAACTTAAGTAATAAGATCTGATAAGATCTCCTAAGCCAGAATTCTTCATAGAGTTCAATGAGTAGACCAAATCAACATTAAAGTAACATCCAATCATCAATAAGTCAATAGATCCCATCGTTTGAAAGACTCCTTCACCCACCGTTTATTCATAAGCAGGATCTCAATTTCAATAGCAAATCAGTCATTATCAATCAATATCAGTCATTATCAACCAAGGCAGTAGAGAATGAGAAAAGAAACCAATCAACATGTCATGAAGTGCCAACAATCACCAACAGCCAGTAACGACAGCCCTCAATTGTTAATAGAGCTAACCGCCAGTAGCAGCAGCCCCCAATTATTAATAGAACTAACCTCCTTCTTCTCTAATTTCAGCTCATAATGTCTGAACAGCCTTGAAAAGCTTAAGGCGTCCAAGGGGCAAGAATGGCTGTAAAATGGACTTAAGGCGTAAAGGCACGAATGGTTGTAAGGGCAAGAAGGTTGTAAGAATTGGGACAGTAAGTTGGGGGAAGGGCAAAAAGGCTGTAAAAAGTGGGTCAAAAACTTGGGGAAGGGCAAGAATGGTTGTAAAAAGTGGGTCGAAAAAACCTGGGGGAAGGGGGTGTATTTATATTATTTTGGGGGGCGGGGCGAGTGCGGGCCCCGATTTGCAGCCACCGAAAATCGCGCACTAAAAATGCTTATAAAAAGGGCCCATCCGCACCCCAAAAATTGGCCATAAATATTCCAAAATATTCCAAAATACTCCATTTTACTCCATTTTACTCCAGAATACTTCTTTAATAAGCATTAGAATGGGAATACCATGAAACTCCCCGATGCAAAATTATCATGAATCTCCCACTTTCAATACTTTGATCAATTCCCTTCTTGATTTACATGAACCCATGGATCGTGAACTGAAACTCAGTCATGTATAAGGTTTATCCAGAGCCTCTTCATTTAGAAAATCAGGGGATTTTAACATAACTGCTTACTGACAGAGAATGGGGGAGAATGGGGGAGAATGGGGGAGAATATGATACGTTTTGTCTTGTCCAGAATCTAGAATCAACAAGTCCAGTGTGATTCACCCACCACTATGTTTGAATCTTGTTGAATCTGGCTCTACGTATCGTTGGTTTTCAAGGGGATTCCAGCCACTGAAATGCTTTCCAGCCACTGGAATGATTTCTAGGGAGTTCGTGGGGGCAAACCTCAACACATACGATCGCATCTCTTCCTAGACTGGCTTATCTCAGGCAGAAAAAGATTTGGAAAACAAAGACTCAGACCAGACTCAGACCAGACCAGACCCAGACTCAGACCCAGACCCAGACCCAGACCCAGACTCAGACTCAGACCCAGATTCGTCTGTCTCCTGTCGCAGATTAAACACTGGACAGAATAGAGTCATCTCGGGACTTAATACTGGATAGTGGATACTATAGTGGATACTTTAGTGGATACTATAGTGGATACTTTACTGGATACTGGATAGTGGATAGTGGATAGTGGACACTGGATAGTGGACACTGGACACTGGATACTGGACACTGGATACTATACTGGATACTGGATACTGGTACTGATAATACCTATAACAATGGGAGAACAATAGCAGGGGCCAACTCATCGCCAGCCACCCGACGCCATACAAGTCCAAGGTGGCCCATCAGTCCAGGATGAAAATGTGCACAGCACAAGGGCCATGAGGCCAAGTATGCGGGTTAAAGCAAGGCCACACCAAAGAGAAAGAAGGGAAAATACCTATCGAATGAGCAAAAGCCACTATACGGGAATTTCTAACGGAGTGAGTGAACGAGGATATCATCTTTGGAAAAGGAAAAAGACATCCGTGGCAGAATCTTATGAAACTTCACTAACCAACAAGAAAAAAACTGTGCACCATGTGCAGAAGAGGGTTTTGTCTGGACCGATTAACAGGAGTTCTGAGGAGAAACCACATCGTCAGAGAGCATTGGTGAAGATGTATGATTCGTCGCACGTGCATCCGAGTGACAACCAATCCAGAGTGATCAACAAACTCGATGGATTGAGGAAAGAAATATAGAGACGTATTTCATGTGGAGTGGCAAAACGGCTTGTTGTGTGCTACAATGAAGATAGCGCAAGCTATTTATGGCATTCGTGTGGACCAATAAGGTGGACCAATAAGGTGGACCAATAAGGTGGACCAATAAGGTGGACCAATAAGGTGGACCAATAAGGTGGACCGATAAGGTGGACCGATAAGAGTGCTTACTCATGACCACACGAGTCACTTCCTAACAATTGTCGATCATTCAAAAGTGAAGTGAGTTCAGACAATGATGGGGAGAAGTCAGAAGTGAGCTGCGTGTGACTTTCTCTGAGGAACTAGACAAAGAGAAGGTGCTTACTATTCCTCATGTCTCCGGATCGAAATGGAGAAGTCGAATGAATTCATCGGTTGCTTTAAGGCGAAACGAGAGGTTCATTCGAGGATGCACAAGTCCTAGTCCCGTTTTGGCCAGATCAATTGGATTCCCCACAAGAAGCCACAATCTCCAGAGACCAATTGATTTAAGGAAGAGTCCGAACAACATCCTCCATCTGTGAACCAAATTACCCAAGGTACCAAATTACCCAAGGTACCTTGGTGTACGTGAAGATTCCAGTAAATGGGAAACTTGGGAACTGGCAAAAAAGACAAGCATGCAGATCAGTCAGTCTATCAGTCTATCAGTCAGTCAGTCTATCAGTCAGTCAGTCTATCAGTCTATCAGTCCGTCAGTCTATCAGATAACTATCTTATTACTTGCTATGGAAAAGAATGAGAGAAGAATCGAAAAGAGGTGAAAGTTTGCTTGATGTTGGTGCTCTATAATACACTGGCTAGAAGCGACGGTTTCCCATGGGCAGGTTATTTGAACCTGATGACCGGAACCCTCCACGGCCGCCATAGCCGCCTCTACCACGGCCTCTGCCACGGCCTCCTCCATACCGGATATGCGAGCCAAACGACTTGCGGTCGAATCTCTGCAATTCAGAAGGGATTTCCTGCTTGGCCTCTCTCATGATCTTGCACAAGTCTCCTCCCAACTTGGAGTTTTTGTCGGTGAAAAACGACACGGCGGTTCCGGTGGTGCCTGCTCTTCCGGTTCTTCCGATCCGGTGCACATAATCCTCGATGTTGCCGGGCATGTCGTAGTTGACGACATATGTGATACCTTTCACGTCTGAATGTTAGTATGGATTAAGAATGATTGTCCCAGATTTCACAGATTGTCACAGATCAGATTTCACGGATTGATTAATTCAGCTTCATATTTTGGGTTCACGTTCGTTCATCTTGGGTTCACGTCCCGTTCCGGTCCGTGAACCCAAGGTCTACAATTAAAGATTAGGAGTTCGATTATTTATTGATTACTGAAAGCGTTAGACTGGCAACCTCACGCCCGTGGAATCACCCACGGTTGGTGCTGGATCAAGCGAATAAAGGTCATGCCTTTCTGGGAAGTCATTGGTTTACCCAAAATGTCCCTCTCTGCTCGATTGATTGCCTTGATCTGCACATGGAGATGTGCATGATGTTCTGATGCCATTATCAGGCCTTGCTTTCGAAATCCGTGTGATATGATCATGCCATACCACTAATCTAGTCTCCTTGGTTTCTGCCTGCAGAACCAATGTTTTGTTTCATCTTCAATTGCCCTTTCAAAAAATAAAAAAAAAAAAAAATCCAATGTGTCTCCTAAATCTGTTAGTAGTAGGGGGGGAGGTCAAAGATACATACCAATACCTCTGGCAGCCACGTCGGTAGCCACCATGATGGGCGATTTGCCGTTTCTGAATTCACTCAAGACCCAGTCTCTCTCGTGCTGGTCCTTGTCTCCGTGGATAGCCAAGGCGGGCCATCCGTCTTCTCTCAAGTAAGACGTGATCTCGTCACACATTCTCTTGGTGGATGCAAAGATCAAACACTTGGCCTCCTTGTCGGAGGTGGCGGTCTCCAAGTGCTTGACCAATCTGTCTCTCTTTTCAAACTCGCTGATCACCTCCACCATTTGTGTGATGGTGTGGGAAGCAGCCAACTCCAAGGATCCAACGGTGACCTGGATGGGGTCCTCCAAGTAGTCTCTGGTCAAGTTCATGACCTCCTTGGGCCAGGTGGCGGACCACATCAAGGTTTGACGGTCGGGTCTGATTTGGTCCACAATCTTTCTGATTTGAGGCTCGAATCCCATATCCAACATTCTGTCGGCCTCATCCAACACCAAGTACGTGACTCTTCTGAGGTTGGTCTTGCCGGTTTCCAACATATCGATCAATCTACCGGGGGTGGCGATACAAATCTCCACTCCACGGGCCAAGTCTCTGATTTGCTGGCCCTTAGGGGCACCTCCGTAGATACAGGTGTTTCTGATTCTCGACGAGGCTCCGAACTTGGAGCACTCTTGTTGAATCTGCACGGCCAACTCTCTGGTGGGGGCCAACACAAGCACAATGGGACCGTCTCCTTGCTTCAACAAAGGCTGGGCGTTGATGTGCACGATGGCAGGCAAACAGTAAGAAAGCGTCTTACCGGAACCCGTGGCGGCAATACCCACCATATCTCTTCCGGACAAAGCCATAGGCCAACCCTGACACTGAATGGCAGTTGGCTTGGGGAATCCTTGTTGCTTGACCTCGTTCAACACGTAGTCAGGGAACCCAGCCTCGTCGAAACTGGTGATTGGCTTGGGGATGTCCGTACCCTTGATGGTCATTTCGTTTTCCTTTCTGAACTGCTGCACATCGGACTCGTCACGAGCAGCCACGTCCGGGTGCTCGGTGTAGAAGTTCTTCTCGAACTTGGGGAGCGAGTCCAAGTCCCACTCGGGTGTGGTCAACTCCACTCTCTGCATTGGGGGTCTACCGCCACCGTTGAAACGGCCTCCTCTACCACCGCCGTAACCGCCACCGCCGTAGCCGCCGCTACCACCGCCGCCGTATCCACCGCCGTTATTGCTGTAGTTGTTGTAACCACTGTTGTAGTTGGAGTAACCTCCGTTGTAGTCAGACATGAGGAAAAGATTAAATATATGGTTGTAAATAAGGAGGGGGGGGAAGGCGCGGTATTTATATTGGAGCGTGGGAGGAAAAAATGCGATGAGCCCTGCACACAACGCGATGCTCTGTTGGTACTGCACACGGGATCCGCAGAAACCACCATGAAACCATCATGAAACCACGAGAATCGAGCATTAATCCACACCAATTCACGAGGAAACATGGTTAAAACACACGAAAAAAGCTCCAGGGGTGGAAGGGGTGACGTACTTTATGAATATTTGGTTTTTTTTCTTTTTTTGGGCGTTGCACGTCTCCTACAATGGATAACCACTGCGTAGTATAGGCCCTGCGTCGTATGGCCTTTCCATAGTATAGAATTTGCCGTAAACATCCTTAACGTATTCATTTCTTTTGTGTAATAATTAAAATGCTCATGTAGAACCTGATATTGAAAAAATTTGTTGGTTTGAAATAGGGGACTGCATATAAGCACTCAAATACATTCCCACTTTTAGTGACCAACGGAGATCTAAAATCAGGTCTTACTTTTATCAATTGATTGTTTCACGTGATATAGTAAGTTTACACCAAGCCAATGGGTTATTGTGCAGGATAAAGTATGATTTGATGAGTTTATTTGGTGTACTGGTGTGGCGATGCCCTAAATAATTTATTTCCAAAATCGGAAATGTGGTCCGGAATTCAAGCATTTCAACCCTTCATTTTTGGCCCTTTTATTGGAGGTTTGGGTGGCTGGAAGTGCTTCACAAAATATATGGTGGTGTACGGGTGTGCGTATATACAGGTTCGGATAATCATTGGTGTACGGATCCCAGCCGTTTCCTTATTGAGTTCCGGCCCGAACCTCTCTAGTTCTTATATGGTGGGCCCTCGAAATAGTTGAAATCCGGATTGGTGGAATTGAAGCATGGTTCCGACCCCCGGTGGTGTACGGGTGTACGGAATAGAACCGAGGGCCCGAACCGACACCAAAAGGAGTTCCGACGCCATCCTGCCCCATACAGACCTTCCCAAACCTAACCAAGCACGACTAGTCGGAACCTTTTCAACCGTGTAAATGTACCTTTTCAATTCCGGCCGATTCGAGGGCCCCGAAATACCGGGCCCCGAAGTACCGGGCCCCGAAGTACCGGACCCCGATACGTGGGCCCGAGGGCGCTATGTGCAGTCGCGAGATGCGCGAAAAAACACCTACTCAAGCCCCGGAACTCAAACCGGAATAGACTAGCCATGTCTGACACAGCCGACATTCCCATGGAGCCCGAGGTGGACGACCAAGAACAAGAGTACGACACCGACAAAATCAAGTTGTTGCCCGGCCTGTCGGAAGACGGCACGGCTGCATCGTTCCAGGTGGTGGACGAGGACCACACCCTCGGAAATGCGTTGCGGTACATGGTGATGAAGAACCCGGAAGTCGAGTTCTGCGGCTACTCCATCCCCCACCCCTCGGAAAACAAGTTGAACATCCGGATCCAGACCTACGGCAACATCACCGCCGTGGAGGCCTTGCATCAGGGACTAGACAATTTGTCGGATATGTGTACGCAGGTGGAGGAGACGTTTTCGGAGAAGGTCGAGGCCGGGGGTTATAGCCTCATCGAGCCTTAGACACTCCAAATCCGGGGGTGTGATGTTATTGGTGGCTTGGAGAGGATAAGCATAAATACTAGAGCTGAATAGATACAGTTGAGATTAGGGATTGGAAGTGTAGAGATGGAGAGAGATGGAGAGATGGAGAGATTTTGGACAGATTTTGGACAGAAATTGGACAGAAATTTGACAGAAATTGGACAGAAATTGGACAGAAATTGGACAAATTTGACAGATTTTGGGCAGAAATGGACAGAAATTGGACAAAATGACACGCCAACACTTTCACGTCTACATCATCACTTATTCATCGGTAATGATCATTTTAATGATTGGGGAATTTTGATTATGGCACTTTATGGGACTTTAAAAACCATATCCTGCATATAACAAAACTCTTATTAATCTCTTAATAACCACAGTAAGGACCCAACCAAGGTCTTAATAATGTTAAGGTGCTTGAAAAAAACCGATTCCTTTGATATGGTGAGTTTCTATTGCACCAGTAAAGAAAAAACCGGGTCGTGCGTGTACCATAAACGCAGTAAGGTAATAAAATAGAGTTGAATCAATTATAGGGAAGTTATTCCAATGAGGTATTCCAAAGGGTAATTAAGAGGTAATTAAGAGGTAATTAAGAGGTAATTGGTAATTAAGAGTTAAATTTAGAGGTATAAAGAAGTTTTGATCTAGTGGTGAGTCGCGCATCTTAAGACGCACGTCCAGAGACGAAGCCTCAAAACGCGCCTTAGAGATAACAAACACAAGCACCACATTCTTCCCATGAACACATCGCCCAACGGCACGGAGCTCCTGGAGTCGTACCTCCACCTCTCATCAGACCACAGCTCACACTTTGACTCGTCGGAAAACCTCCTGCAGTCCCCCAACAATACCGTTTCGCTGGTGCTCCTCAGCAGGGCTCGTAACATGGACCGGCTTTTCGCTGCCCATAGTCCCCCAACCCTCCAGAGCCCGTACCATGGAGCCCACGAGCTCACGTACCCCGAAACGTCCTTTTCGTCGCATTCCACGCCGCTCCATATCGAGCCCAGGGCCCCCATTTCCACAGACAGTCCCGAGGAGCCGATTTCTGGCTTCAAAAAAGGCCCAAGCCAGAGCCAAACCCGAAATCAGAGCCGAAGTCAAGGCCACAGTCAAAGCCAGAGCCAGAGCCGAAACCAAAGCCAAGGCCTTAGAAACCAGACAAACAGTCACGTGACCAACAGTCACTTCAAGAGTCACTTAAAGAGCCATTTAAAAGACAGTCTTTCAAGGGATGGTCACTTAAAAAGTCCCTTAAGTCCCTTGGAAAGTCCCTTGGAAAGTCACTTGAGGAGGGGAGGAGATGGGAGTGATCACGTGGGACTTGATATGATCCCGAACCATCGAAAACACGTGACGCGAGACGTGGACCCACGGACCCGGCGGAAACATGTCCGAGCCCGGCCAAACCCCCGGGACTTGGTCCACAAGTTGGTTAGTCATTTTGAAGATGCCTTGGGCGAGTGTTTCCAGGAACTCCACCGGGCGTCGGACTCGGACTCGGACTTGGCCGACGATACCTTTGACCAAAGCAAAACCGAGCTTCTTTCTCCGCTTTCGTCGCCTCAATCGAGCCGAGAATATGACCACAAGACGGAAAGGGCTAAGGCCTTTGACTTTGACCTAGAGCCCAAGTCCGAGCCCAAGTCCAAGCCCGAGTCCGGACCCAAGTCCGAGTCCATGTCCGAGTCCAAGTCCGAGCCCAAGTCCGAGTCCAAGTCCGAGTCCAAGTCCGAGTCCATGTCCGAGTCCAAGTCCGAGTCCATGTCCGAGTCCAAGTCCGAGTCCAAGTCCGAGTCCAAGTCCGAGCCTTATATGACTGGTTTTGACCAGCAGTATAAGACCTTTGACCACTCCTTTCACCACCCTTATAAAACCTTTGACCAGTCCTTTGACCAGCCTTATCAGCCTGGTCAAAAGACTTATCAGCCTGGTCAAAAACCCTATCAGAGACTGGATGGTTTTGAGCTGGACTCCAAAACCGCCCTTTCCGTGTCTCCTCCCCGTCTTAGCCTTGAAGACTTGACCACCGACCAGATTGATATCTCCACCAAAAACGACCCTCCCAGACCCTCGTCCCTGGACTATGTGGAGGCTCTAGAAGAACAAGTACGGCAGTACCAGCGCCACAACGAAGAGCTCCATAATGAGGTGCAGTTTGTGCGGAGCCAGCTCCACCAGCAGACGGAGCCAAAAAACCCGAGCCCAAGTGGCGTCTCGACGCAGGAACCCGTCAAGGCGTCCGAGTACGCCGACTTGCCCGACCAGTTCAAGCCGTACTACCACAAGTTGCACTTGGACGCGGTGGACGAGATGTCCCAAGAGGAGATGCGCCGCTTGATCAAGAACGTCATGCTCTCGTTGCTCATCTCCGACTTCGAGCACCTCCCGACCATGGTGCCCAAACTCGGCAAGTACATCAGCTTGACCACCGAGTTCTTGGACTCCCTCCACCTGCTCTTGTATGTGCAGCAGATGAAACCCCTGGACTATTTGCGTGACTATAACCTTGGTCTCGATGGTTTGTCCGAATGTCTCGAGGGAATGTTGGCCGAAATCGCCCCGGGGTCTCGGCCTCTGTCCCTGTCATTCATATAAAACACTAGCCAGAAGTCCAGGTGTCTTCTGGACCTTAGTAATGAACATGACGCCAGTATTAAGGATGAAATAATGGAAATGAACAATGAAAGAAGAACAAATCTCTTCCCAGTTGTTCACAGTAGTTCACCTTTGGCGATGATTTGAAGTTTCTCCCAAGTAGTAATGCAATCAAACCCACTTTTGGATTCCTCAAGATTCTGTCAAGTGTCTGGGGCTGGACACCAATCCAAAGAATAGTCTCGGCGATTTTTCAATGATCCAGCGCAAAAACTGAACAGAAGATTGTCTTTTTTGGGAAAACTCCCATTCTTGAGAATCCTTGCTAAGCTCTCCCCAATTCGATCCCACCATCGCTTAAGATCAAGAATGCTCTGTAGTTGGCTCATCCCCTTATAGAATTTTTCCTATCACTCTTGTAGACTGGGTCTTGCATGGAGATGACATTGTGGAAGACCCAGCACGACACATGAAAAAGGACACAATCTTTGACCATGGGAACTAGTAATTTCAACAATTGATAGATCTGCTTAGTGAGCAAGAGTCAACAAGAGTCAACAAGAGTCAACAAGAGTCAACAAGAGTCAACAAGAGTCAACAAGAGTCAACAAGAGTCAACAAGAGTCAACAAGTGTCTGCTGAGATTTTGACACAGGGAAATAGAGACCGGAAACATGGTAAAGCACAGTAACGAAAGCACAGTAACAAAGGCCCAGTAACTAAGGCCCAGTAACTAAGGCACAGTAACTAAGGCCCAGTAAATAAGGCCCAGTAACTAAGGCCCTTTTTGGAGATGAGCATGAGTAACATGGGCCCAAGTCTCACAGAGTCTAATCTGTTGCATTCAGGCTCGAATGCTGGGGAAGTGCCAATGTGATCTGGATCAACTTCTCTCAAACTTGGGTTCTTCACTATGCATTTTCGGCATTTTCGGCATTTTGTGGGACCAAAACTTCACAGTTGTTCACCTGTTGCGCCGTATTCTTAAGAAAATAGGAGTATTTTCCGGCCAGAGGAGTAACTTCCACCCAGAGGTATAGACTCGTTCCCAATTTGCCTGAAGCTCCCCGTGACATTGTTATAACATATTTGGTTCCACAATGTTGACTCCACAATTTTGACTCCATATAAACTTTGCTGATGTGTTTGTCGAATAACTGTCGATAATTCAAGGCGTATATGCACTGGGTTCAATAGAATGTTGTTCAACAACAAGGACACCAATAACAAGGACACCAATAACAAGGACACCAATAACAAGGGCATCAATAACAAGGGCATCAATAACAAGGACATCAACAACAAGGGCATCAAGAACAAGGACACCAATAACAAGGGCATCAATAACAAGGACATCAACAACAAGGACATCAACAACAAGTTCAACCAATCAAAGTGACTGTTATTTTTTCCTTGTCTTTTCATTCTTTTCAGTCGGACGAATTTGGAATTGGTTTCTGACCGTCACACCAATCTCCTCGACTAATCTCATGCATCAAGAATACTCGAGGAATCAATTAACCGTAAAGCGATACAAAAACCTTCATTCAAGAGACTTTCCAGCCCAAGAACCCTCAATTGATTCTGGATAAGAGAATAGAGCCTTTCTTTGCTCTGCAACCTTCCCACTCCCATTAAGTGCACGATGACTTAGCGACTAAAAGACTCTGCTGCCCTGAGCTCAATCAACTCTTTATCCAATATTGGGTATCGGCTTTCCCCTGAAAGTATTAGGATTGGTTCATATTATGTCACCGAATGCCAGAGTTTTCCATTCTCAAAAGGCCGAACACTCATCCGTTCTTATTGATCATCTCCAAAGGATATGGCCATGAACTTCCGAAGATAATATAAGGTATTCAGACCAAAGTTGGATGCCAAATGTATGGTTTTCCTCGGTTATCCAGCGCAAATCAACGACGGTTTCATTGAAAGAAAATAAAAAGAATTGGCATTTTCGGTGGTGTTCGGAATTGTCACTGTTAACTTTGAAATCACTCAAGAAAAAGTTGTGGAGTCAGTGGATGGCCCTTAAATTTGAGTCTCTTCTAAAGACGTTCGAGTTGTTTCTGAATCAGTCCCATTTTGGCTGTTTCTGGTTCAGTCCCATTTTGGCTGTTTCTGGTTCAGTACCGTATTCTGGATGTATTTCCAGTATTGCCCCTGAAAATAGACATTGACTCTATCATCCATCCACGACAAGTTCATTTGTCTTTTTGGACTCGCTATTCGGGGAACAAGAACCTTCATCCAGAATTCAAGGGAAAAGCGTTAAAAAGGGGAGGAAGGAAAAAAAATGAGGGGCGAGAAATTTTGGGGGGAGCGGGCCTTTTTATAGACATTTCCTTTTCTCACCCCCCCGCCCGGCTCGGTATATTTGCAGCCACCCTCCATGCAGGACCCGCATGCCGCGAAACATATATAAGCGACCGCACCCCCCCCGATTCCAAACAATACTTATCTTTTTTTCCCAGCCATTTTCATTACCTTTTGAAGCCATTTTCATTACCTTTTGAAGCCATTTTCATTAGTTTTTTGAAGCCATTGACATTACCTTTTGAAGCCATTTTCATTACCTGTTTCAGGCGAAATCATTCCTTTTTCCAAGCGGCAATCATGTCCCTTTCCAAGCAATAACTACTTTTCTGCTACCAATGATGAAAATAGACCAGCCATCAAAATAGGGATGTTGAAGTTGACTCCATTCTTCTTCGTTAATCAAAATCAGTATGTTTCTGGGATCATCTTAATCTGGGTCACGTAAATCTGGGTCATGTTACTCTGATAGTTTAACGGACTGAGGGCTATTCTGACTACTACGGATTACTGGCTGCGTTTCAGAACTGACTGACTTGAACAGCAGATTCTACTGGGACATGAAAGAACGGTATGAATGATGCTTGAATGCAATAAGCGTCACGATTGGTGAATCAAAGGCTGGATATTCGGCGACTTGACTGGTATTGGCTAAGACTACAAGAGCTATACAGTGAACCTTCTTCTGAAATGTTCTCTGATGGTGCTACATGGCCGAGAGCAAGTATTGGAGAAAGAGCGCTTGTTCTTTGATTCCGGATAACATACCTCTGCTAAGACATGCGGGTCATTAAGCCTTCACTAAGGTTCATTTCAATTACACCCAGCTGTAACTTTCAACAGCCTCTAGGTGTAATTTTTACATGAATCGGTGGCTTTTCTCAAAGGTGCCAAAATGATTTCGTTATGTTGCTTTCTAAGAATACTTGAGAGCGTGGAAGTTTCTTGAATCCCTCGGACATTCACTTTAGGGGCCAACAAGTGGTTTGAAAGTCAAATTCAAAGGCCAGTCTAGTGCTTCAGCTGATGGAAACACAACGTGATACTCCGTTAATCATACACTTTCGAGCGATTATACCAAGGCCTGGAATTCCAGCCAATTCTTGATTCTTACTATGAGTTGCATCAAATTGTTTACTCGATCAAATACTAAAAAGAGCTGGAAGTGGCTGAGACATATACTATTGTTCAAGGCTTACTCAAGAACTCCTCGCCATTGATGAGAATTTTACAATCGTCATCATAGCTCTTGAAGATGTCCTTCGGGTAATCGGTGATTCCAGAAGTAGAGGTCGATTCAAAAAGCTCAACCCCATCCATCTTACCGAAAGCTTCGAAAAAAATCAAGCAGTCGCTAACATCCATCCGCAGCAACTCCGAAAGTGTCTGGCTATACTCGAAAGTGTCTGGCTTTACTTGAAAATGTCTGGAAACTGAAGAGTGGCCTTAGATGTACCAGATATCGGCGTGGCTTTTGTTAAAAAAGCCATTCCCCTGCTCATTCATCTGAGCCCTGTGGTTTCACTTGATACGAGGGCAAGATATAGAGGTCCACGCGTTGGCAGTGGCGCTTTCTCTTGGCGTTGATATGGAATAGTGGGAAGTGTGTGGCCGAAATGTTACATATCTTGAACTCGTCGCTGATGACTTTGCCTACCTTATTCAATTCGAATACCTCAGCTGGGCTTATTCCGCCAAAAACAAGACGGCCCTTCAAGTATCCCACGGGCGTACTTGGAAAGTTCAATTCATTGGCAAAGACGTGGTTTCCCCTCATGGTGAAATTGCTGGGGATGTTATCCGCTTCTTCATAATAAAGGTACTCCGCCTCTTCCTTATTCATGACGTCGGAAAAATGAGCTACTGGCTTCATGGTGCCATTGAGCTTTACAAAGAAGGCCACCGAGTCCGGGTTCACCTCAGTCAATGGTGCATCATCTGCGTTGATGTATGGTACGGCTGATGCTTCGTGGCTTCCATTGTGATCTGGGGAATAAGCTTCCCCCATTATGGGGTTTGCTTCTGCCCATACCAAGGCCGAGAAAAAGGAGACGAGGAGGAATTGAGTGAATTTCATGGTTATGGTTTTGGAAAAGAACCGGGTCTTCTCTTATACAACTGGCCAGAAAAGTGATCACCAGATTTCACTCCATGCACAATGCAGAAGGTCACTGTGCATACAAGAATGCATCATGCAAGAGGAAGGAAGGGAAGAGAAAAAGGTATATGGATATGGACGATACAAAGATCAGAGACTTTGAAGTTACGCTCTGGACCGAACGTTGACAGTTAATTGTGATCAGAAAATTGCATGCTGGAAGTCAAATGAACATAAGTGATTTCCATCAAAAGTCAATGCTCAAAAATGAAACCCAATGAACGATGATTTATGCATGAGAATCAATGCATTGTGAAATCTCCCAAATCGGATATCGCCTTATTAGCGAATGGTCATATAATTGGGTCAGGGAATAATTGGGTCAGGGAACATTTGAGTCAGGGAACATTTAGGTCAGGAAACATTTGGGTCAGGGAACATTTGGGTCAGGGAACATTTGGGTCAGTGATCATGCTACTGATCATGCTGCCTGCACCTACGCTGACGGTTCGGGAACAGGTCACGAGAACCACCAATTCCGACTTTGAAAGTCGAAAAGTGAAGCTGAATTACCTTAAGATCAACATGAAAGAAGGTAATTTGATTGAAACTGAGATGAGGTAACTTGATTGGAACCGAGATGAGGTGAAACATTAAGAGGAAATTGAAGTTACTCTATTAAACAAAAATGGGAGAATCAAACCAATTTGTTTGAGTCAATTTTAAGGAGAGGCATGACTAGGAAGTCACACATGAAGTTTCTTTTACTCCAATTCGGTGAAGTTTCTTTTACCCATATTCGGAACCAAATTTAACCATGAATGGCGTTTTAAATTAATCACGGGTTTCCTGATTTTTCTTCCTGTCTTCCAATTTAAGCCCTACTTCCAAGATACTTTCCTGCATGTCTTTTGGAGACAGGGCTCATGACCGAAAGAACGGGCTCATGACCGAAAGAACGGGCTCATGACCGAAAGAACGGGCTCATGACCGAAAGAACGGGCTCATGACTGTCTGGTCCAGCTCCTGCCTCCCATCCCATCCTTGAAAAAACTATTGGGAGGTTTTTAAAGCCGGCACTTTACCCCGAGATCGTCTCAGTTTTGGCTGATATCTGATTAACTAGGTATAAGCCTAGATGGTCCAAGAATTGGAACTCTAAGAAACCAAGAATGGTATTGATCACCAAAACATTGATCACCAAAAATACCACAAAACATTGATGCTGATCATACTTCAAAAATGATCAACTTGACTTTACGAGACTAAGCTTAATTAAGTCATGAGGAATTAGGGGTTCGTGCCAAGAGTCCCGGCTTTGGATGGATTTATGGCGAACAAAGGACCAAGTGAATAAAGGGATTTATGGGGTTTCAGAGCTTTTTTAAGAGTCTCCTTTCAGAGCGTCCTTTCAGAGCGTCCTTTCAGAGCGTCCTTTCAGAGCGTCCAGTGGTTGAAAAACGGGTTGGAGACGGTTGGAGAACGGGTTGGAGAAGGGGTTGGAAAAGGCTTGGATGCAGTCGCCAAATTAGACTTAATCCCGTCTTCACCATAACGTGGCAAAATCTCCATTCGAAAGAGATTGACTTATTGGAACCACGAGCCAATGGTAGAAAAGTGGAAAAGTGGAAAAGTGGAAAAGTGGAAAAGTGGAAACCTGGAGAAATCGAAAAATCGAAAAATAGCTGCAGTGAGTAATGAGCCAGTACCTATCAGTAAAGCTGATCCTTCAGAATGATTCTCCACAATCCGAATCACCTATGCTGTTCAAAATGCTAGGTCTTCAAAATGGTAGGCTGCAATCACGACAATTTTCTGGGAATGGCTTCGAAATCAGGGGGAATGCGCACCTTTATATATTTCGCGGGGGACTGCTCCTGCATGGCCGATGGCTGCAATTAAACAGGGCGGCGCGAGAAAAGGAAAAGTGTATATAAACCCTCAACCCCCCAGCTTTTCTCCCTCCTCCTTTTTTTTCCACATTCTTCTTCCCCCCCCCCCTTTTCTTCTTTTTCCTTTCCCCCCTTTTCCACCAGAATTTTTCTTCCCTTCATGTCTTAAAATGAGATCCTTGAATAGTTGATACTTGGTACTTGGTACTTGGTACTTGATACTTGAATCATATATTGACAGTCTTGGCAAAGACTACAATGTTCGCTGGAACTACTAGTCGGAATGACTAGTTCCAGGGATCGGCTATGCTTTCCCTTGAAGAGAAACACACCATTGCCGAGGAGAACAGGGGAGGGAGAGAAGTTAAAGCAACGAGTGGTGGTCAGATTAGGGCCATCGAGATAACCACAAGTGACGGACTCTATTTCCTGAGAACTAAGGATATTGAGGATCCAAGTGTTTCATGTGTTTCCTTTCCTGGAGCATTTTAAGTGTCTTTGGTCATTCACTGATTTGACTTCAAAGATTGAGTTCAATGAGAGTTCAATGAGAGTTCATGGCTTGGTCGAGACCTACTTAAAGGCCCGTTGATCCTGTTCTTGCTGTTTTGAAACTATAACCATGCGTTTCTTCAAACCCCGGGTGATAGCTTTCTCAGCCACCATTTATATTTCTTCAGTTGCCTCTCTTCCCTTTGGAGAACCCATGCACGATGGGGTTTGCCTGGCTCAGACATTATCTATTATAGAGACAATCAACCAATGCATTCAACAAAGCCTTAGTGGTGGAAATGTGGAGTTCAATTCTGAGGTAGAGTCCAATTCTGGGGTTGGGGCCGAGACGACTGTGGAGCCCAAGAACATTGTGGATTCAATCAATTTTGTTGACCCCAAAAACTATCTTGACTCCATGAACCATTTCGAGAATGGAGTGGTTGGCAAGGATTACTTTGATGATCAAAAAACGTACACTCTTCTGGATGAACTCATACGATCGCAATGGCTAATCCAGATCCCCAGAATTACAACCTTTAGTCAGTTTTGGAATGAGGATTTCGTGGAAAAAGAGATTCTATGGGTGATTTGTGGGCACCGGGGAAGAAGGGTCTGGTTCCGGGGGACGGAGTCAGAGAAACCACATCCAACCTGAGATTACCTCCATTCTTCTGCATGGTCTGTTCCTCAAGTCCCCAGAAATCCAGTCTGTTCCGCCAGATTACTAACTGTTAGCCTCTGTTGCTTCGAAGGCCTGCACCCAGGCAAAGTGCACGTATACAGCCCAGAAGTGACGGAAGGCAACAGGCAAATTACTCAACAAGTCCTGGAGATGGGGACAAGACAAAAAGATACAGGGCGTTTGGTCTTGTATTTGGAATGAGTACAATTTCAATCCCTTAACGAGGAACAATAGGAGGGCAAGTCTGGGGCCAGCAACCGCGGGGATTCCAGCTCCAACCCCTTTTATCAAATTGTTGCAGTTAAAAAGGGAGTTAATTGAGTCAATGAAAGTGTTCAAAGCAAGCAAGCATTGAAGAACAAAATAAGATGATTTTTTATTTGTTGGTTTCTGAAAATCATGATGATTAATAGGAACGGTGGGGACATCAACATTCATTACCTAGAGGCTTGAATGGCGCTTGAATGGTATTGCTTTATGAAACACCAAAACGGTGAAACACCAAACAGGAAACACCAAAACAGGAAACACCGAAACAGGAAACACCGAAACAGGAAACACCGAAACCGGCTGAATCAACGAAACAGACTAAAGAAGAAACCTCCTGAACATATTGATGGATACGTCCATGTCCAATGTCCAATGTCCAATGTCCAATGTCCAATGTCCAATGTCTAATGGTATTTGGAAGAGTCGACTGGAAAGACCTGAGAAGGTGAGAAGGTCAGAAGGTGAGAAGGTGAGAAGGTGAGATGATGAGATGAAGAGAAGGTGAGATGAGAAGGGAGAAAACGAGAAGGTGAAGTGAAGGTGGGAAGTGGTTCTGAGCAAATCGGGATTCACTAGACTTTCCCCTCTATTCACTTTACGGTACAATTCCTCTCTACTTTACGAGCATTTCCTCATTTCCTCATTTCCTCAGATGCTTTAGATCCATTGATGGGCTCAGTGAGGAACCTTTAGTTGAACAGACTGAAACGAACCTGAAACAGACTGAAACGAACCTGAAACAAGATGAAACATACCGTACTGTTAAAACTCTCAAACACCAGGAATACATCGAACATGAAATGCCTAAAGCACTTGGAACGAGCCCGAACCATTGAACTCACTGAAACACCTGAAACAAATCAAACACCTCAAATACCTGAAACAAGTCTGAAACACCCTGATACCTAAATACCTTAAACATAAAGATCCCTGAAACACATATAACGGCTGAAAACTTACACCTTAAACACATACACCTGAAACACCTGAAACTAGTCTGAAACACACCTGAAACACCTGAAACACCTGAAACACACCTGAAACACACTTGAAACACCTGAAACAAACTAGCTCTTCAATCCAAAGTATTGTTCTCGAAACTCTGACAAGTAATCGTCAGTAACTATCATTAATAAGAGTAGTACACTACCTCTTGGGTAGATGGAGTGATTTGAGTTATTGGCTAATTGTTAGCGTGCCGAGATACCACCAAATATCTTATTCTAGCCTACAAACCTAAACATCTTAGAATCTAAAACACACTTGAAACCGGACACATAAACACATAAAATACCAGAAACATCTTAACACCTTAAACAAATAAAACACGTAAAATACCAGAAACACCAGGAACTAGTCTGAAACATATGAAACACACCTGAAACAAACCCAAAACACCCGAACACCTAAACAACAACACATGAACACATTAAACACATAAAACACCTTAACACTTGAACACCTTAAAGTCTGAAGCAGACTTGAAACACACTTGAAACACACTTGAAACACACTTGAAACACACCTGAAACACACTTGAAACACCCAAACTTATCACCTTGAATACCTAATTACCTTAAACACCTAAACACATGAAATACGTACACCACCAGAATTACGTACACCACCAGAAACACCAGAAACAAGTCTGAAACACACCTGAAACACGTAGGAAACACCTAAACCACCTGACCTAAAGCACGTGAAACACATAAACACATAAACACATAAACACGTTAAACACGTTAAACACGTTAAACACCTAATTAATAAAATGGTTTGGTAGTTATAAAAAAGCCAGAAAAAAGCCAGAAGAAAGGCAGGCCCTCACATAATAACATCTTCAATACACATGACAATTGGACATAATTTGGACAGATCGACAGACAATTGGACAGATGGACAGATGGACAGACAATTGGATAGAAAAGAAGACTTTGACAGAAAATCAACCTTGACGTCTCCATCCATTGTTCCCAATTTAAAGTTTCCCTCTTTTTTTTTT
>NKZZ01001205.1:0-31012 GCA_002370815.1 Metschnikowia hamakuensis
AAAATCACTTTTGAGCCCCCACTTGGACCCCCACTTTGAAAAGACGTGCCAAGTTCAACTTCTTCAATAATACTTATTCATCAATAAAATTTTGGTGGTTGATGGTGGCAAAATAGACCAAACCATTTTTGCTAAAAAAAATTAATTCCATATTCTTTTCGATTTTTAACCCCTATTTGAAGTTTCACAAATTGTTACAGATACCAAAATTATTTGCATTCGCATTTCGCAGTATTTCATTGAAATTGAGCAGGAAGTGAGAAATTAACAATGCAGGTGAGCGAAAAAATGTTAGGAATTAATCTATGAGCACTAGTATGCAGTACTCAGTGGCTCTGGATCCTAATAGTATTCAAGTTCCAAGAATTATGCACGTCGCCAAGCAATATACAAGATTGCTCTTACGAATCAGGCTATGCGGATAACCCGAAGGGTTACCCGGTGCAGCCAGGAAAGTATATAAGAACTCACAGGTTCGCCTAGTTAGATGAAACCCTGAGAGGAATCTCTTTAAGGTGCATCATAGTATACGAATACACAAATTGATATGACTTTATATTTTATATAGTCCACGAACCTGTTAAGTTCTAACAAAAAAAGGAGATTTTGTATGGTAAATAAAAATCCGATTTTACGCAACTTTTGTGGAAAAGTTTGTTTCAGTCCATTTCCATACAGTCCATTTCCATCCAGCTACACTTCTCTAATACTGTCTACCGTTGGCCACAGAAAGTGTATGAATGGTTTGGGTCGTGTGCACCAATTCCTGTATAGTGGTATAATTTAGTAGTACAGTGTAGCAGGACAAAATTCTAGTAGTATAATTGTACATTTATGTTATGTAATTTGATGATATTTTATTCACTACGGTTAAAAAGATCAAATAAATAAAATGTAGTATAAAGAATAATATATATTTACTATATGTATATATATCTTAGATTAATGTAGTTTTTAATACTTTCAATTTATTAATATAACGTCTTTCTAAGTTAAGCTAGAACTAAAGTAATTAAGAAGATAATTCAAATACTTTTACCATAAATACCATTAGTATAAGCACTAATAACATAAGTTAATATAGATGATATTTCTAAGTCAAATGAAGACTGCATTTTGTTGTAGTATTAGAATACTACTAATAGATTAGAGAAACCTGGGGTATTGGTGGAGTTATTAAGGTTTGTAGTTTTGGCATCATATGACCTAGGGCACGTTACTTACCTTGCATGAGCTTAACTATGTGTCACGTGATCGAAGCTCATTGTTCGATTGAACTCTGACATTTCAAAACTTTTTTGAAAATATCGATATTTGGATTATTAGTGTTTTAGATAGCGCGGAGTTGGGGTATTACAATGGTGGTAGAATTATTGAGAAATAATGAAAACCTGATTTTTGTAAGCTGGTAGAAGGGCAAAAAGTTGCGTTCTTTAACGCCATTTTCAGGAGTGTAGGAATGGTTTCATGGGAAGTAATTGGTATGAGTGGAAAGGTTGGGAGTGGGGGAAACGGAATCTTTTGTTAGATTGGTGATAGGAGGAGATTTGAAGGTGGTAGAGGGGATTGAACATTTTGGAAAAAGTCGATGGTTTCAAGAGTATGGCTACTAAATGCACATCTTGATTGTTTCCATGAAGTAAATCCACACTCAAATGGACCATCTTTTTCAATATAAAAATTCGATGTAGATATTAAATAATGAAGTTAAATAGTTCAGATGGTCAGGTGCACGTGTAAGTATTTCTCTTCTTCCATAACGTGTACACCTTTTCTTCCGGTGTCAGGTCCAGGTATTAGTACAATTTTCTCCACCGACTAAGCTCAAGACTGTTAATTATCGTAACCAGGAATACCATAATACTATACCACATTAAAACACTAATCAATAACAGAAACTTATAGATATTCAAAAAACAAGTCTTGAGTGTAAGTAAGATGGAATCAGATAAGATGGAGTGAAGTAGAAAGTAGTAAAGTAGAAAGTAGTAAAGTGATTAAGCAGTGAGGTGGTCAAAAAGAATAGAAGTGTAGTAGTAAAATAAAGCAAGTAGGAATTACAGTAAAGCAGTAAACTGAAAGGTGGAAAGTAGAAAAATAGCAAAATAGTAAAGTAGTAGTCAAGTAGTCAAGTACGGTAGGATGGATTCCGTTCTTGGACTCTTAGACTCTTGGGCTCTTAGACTCTTGGGCTCTTGGACTCTTGGACTCTTGGACTCTTGGACACTTGGACTCTTGGACACTTGGACTCTTGGGCTCTTGGACTCTTGGACACCGACACATAATTCTTAAAAACGTATGATGCTTCCCAGCCGGCCCAGAGAATTCAAAAGGATGATATAATAATGAAATGATTCTTCCGAAATAAATGGTAAAAAGACAAAGAAACATATCAATAATAATGTGGCGTAGCTATTATATATGCTAATGTATTATTTATACCTTCTACCTCTTTTATATATTTGCATAATAATATGTAGCTATTACACTACAAAAGGTGGCCCGTTCCGAACGGAACTTGTTCCAGACCCAGAGGATTTGGGCCTCCTACTATACCATGCAGCAGCTCAAAGTGGCCAACCGTCGAATGATCATGAGTACTGTTCCAGGGGCCCATGCTCCCGATTTTTTTGTTTCAAAACCAGTCTATCTTGCTCCTGCCATGGCATCGGTTCCAGCCACACTTGCGCCGAATATGAGTCACGTGAGGCAATACTACGGCGCCCAATGGAATTCCCAAACCCCGTAAGCCAACCAACTGGTCAACCAACTGGTCAACCAACTGGTCAACCAATTGTGGGTGTTGTTCCAGGACAAGTTCCAAGTCTGATTGGTTTTCGTCGTACTTTTCTGGAACACAAAGGTTCATAAACAACCGAAACTCGAAAAACCGTCCACCGTCTTCATTATTAAAGCACCTCTTGCATTCATCATAAGAGTTAATATTAAACTTTCTAATATAGAATTATCTTCTAATGCACTTATTAATATATATAATTTAGCATAAAATCCGGGTAATGGAGGTCTCCTATTAATGAAAATAAAGCTAAAATCATACATATTGCTAATGTAAAAAAGTTTAGTCCATGGACTATGAAGTCCAGGTCTACGATCCTCTACAACTCATGGGCTGTGTCGAGACAAATCAAAGGTCTTTCAATCATTGGGAAACGTACCATATCAGTGAGTCTGGACGATAGGGTGTATTGATAACATGCCAATGTTTGGAGTACCACATGGACAATGTCTGGGTGAAAGACTTGGATTGACTTGATGATATTTGTCAGCCTTGGAAAGCTTTCCATGGTCATTGTGTTGATGAATTGGTCATTTTCACAATTCCCAATATCTTTTGAGTGACGCTTTTCTACAGGAGACTCTAAGACAGTCATTGGCCTGATGCTGCTCTGAACAGAGCAGTAGTTGAACTGGGGACTCAATGACTATTTAATTTTAATTGATGTATATATATTAATGGTGATCATATATATTGATTAGCAGGTAATATCCTTTAATAATCCACTATATGCTAATATAGTTTTAATATATGATAATTAAAATATATAACGGTTGTAAATATTCAAGAAGAAATTGATATTTTAGCTACTGTAATTAAAAATATACAGAATGGAAATCAAGTGTCCTTTGAGGTGGTTTCCCTGTAAGTAACCCTACTGTTCAAAGATTCTTTGCATTACATTTCTTATTACCTTTTATATTAGCTGCTTTAGTTATTATGCATTTAATAGCTTTACATATACATGGTTCATCAAATGCAGTAGGAATAACCGGGAATTTAGACAGAATACCAAAGAGCAATTCTTTCCTGTTTAAGGACCTGATTACTCTGTTTATTTTCTTTCACCTAATACATTAGGTCATTAAGATGACTATATTCCTGGTAATCCAATGGTAACTCCTGCAACGAGAAATAATACTCACTCTACAGGAAATAATATTAACGAAATCAAAATTCTTTAATTCAATTAAATCAAATAAAATAATAAAGATTATAGAGATAAAACACAGGATCTTGGCGAATTGCACAGAAACTTTCTCGGCCTGCATATAACCCACTGACGTCATAGACTAAACTACGTAGAGAACTTTCGTCATCACCTCCACCGGCGGTTGTTTTGCATTGTCCATCAGCCGAAAATCTGCGTTTACTATTGTGGATTAGGTGATTAATTGATAATAAGTTAATATAAATTGTCGCATTTAATATATAACTTCAATGAAAAAAACGTGAATTGCAAGAACATCTCCCTGAGAAAATTTGCAGCCAAGTATAGATTGCATATAATTTATATTTGAATTATAAATAACTTATTTTAATTTATTAATCCGGAAGGTGTTGACTACTTCAAGGTTTGATTACTGCACCTCAGTCGTACACCTTCCATTACTGCACCTCCGAATGTACTAGCGCGCCTTCGGCCACCGCTCGCATACCGCCGCGTAGAGCTCTCTTTCTCTTTGGGAATATCACCGCACTTGCCCCGGTCACGTGCCTCGCCTTTCTCGAGGTGCACCCATTAATTCTCTTCCCATTTGGGGTCCGGTATGTCGCGGAGTGGAACATCATTTCGCACCCCACCTTTAACTTGCCAACCTTCTCCACCACCCAATCCAAAAACCCATTGCTCTTCCAATCCAAAAACCCATTGCTCTTCCAATCCAAAAACCCATTGCTCTTCCAATTCTTGTCCCCTCCAATTAGTCTGCGGTTACTATAAAAGAGCCCTGGAGCAGCCACCCATCACAAACAAGTCGCTCTTTCCAAGTCGCTCTTTCCATCAACTACTCGGCCACTTGATCACCTGTTGAATGCAGTGGTGCGTGATTTCTCTGGAGCCCCTATCCCTCCACTATAGGAGGTGGGTATACTTGAACCGGGGATGGGTGAGAGATTTGAGACTGCCCAGTTATTACTGAGCCATTGCTCAACATAGCTCCGATGTGATAACTAAAGTTAGTATTCACACATGGTATAACGCCAATATTAGGATCAATGTCGCAAACAAAAAAATCAGAAAAAGCTCAATCGCAGAATCTAATGAGCCAATGAATAACCGAATATAACATTAGATTTATTATACTAATATAAGCAGTAATATAAGTAGGAGCATAATTATAAACCGCAATACTTCAACAATGTCCCATTTTAAAGAACAATGCTATTAATAATATATCAAAATATAAATTAAGATTCTTATTAGGTGATAATGAATTAAATCTTGATAAATCTGATAAATTAGTAGTACCTGTTAATGAGTAAATAAAAGAAGTTGCTAATAATATAATAGCAGATGCAACACCACCCAGTATTGAGTAATTAATCAGAATAGTAGTATAGCAAAGTAGTGTATCTAAATTAGTAGTACAGTGGAGTAGGACAGAGTCTGGTGAACCAGTACACCCGAAGACAGACATAGTCACCAAACTGGAATATTTGTTAGAGTTAATTGAGACAGAAGTCTTAGAGGTTCCATGTTACGCGAAAGTATTCAATAACGCGCAACATTTATATCATATGCAGGCCCAAGGGGAGTATGCAGGCGTGCGCAGTGTTGGACTTTAACCTTTGGTTAGTTCATAAGCTGGAACTATTACGATATTGGTTTCTAGCACTCTCGTCAGCGTGGCACTTTGTTGCAACGTCAGTCTTGGGGTGTACTGGTCTTTCCGTAAACTAATACTAGGAAATGGCTATTTCCTCTCCTTAACTGAGCTGACTCGTTACCCGTAAAACCCCATGAGCGGGACCGCCTTCTTATATATTCGCGCCGTTGCTCATCGGGGCCACGCCACCCGGTGGCTCCCGATGGCTCCTGCATGTAGAAGACCAAGACCTGTTTCATCTGGACATGCTTATATGCAGACAGATGTACTGCATACTCACGTTCAAGAACCACTTCACCAAGCCTTTGGAAGAAAAATCCACCACTGGATTACCAGAGTCCCTTTCATCTTGATCTTGATGGTCCATCATCAGAAAGAACAGTACACCCTAGATAGACCAGTACACCCTAGAAAGAACAGTACACCCTAGATAGAACAGTACACCCTAGAAAGAACAGTACACCCTAGAAAGAACAGTACACCCTAGATAGACCAGTACACCCTAGATAGACCAGTACACCCTAACGTTTATTAATATTCACCGATTTTTAAATGTTCACCGATTTTCTTTAACTTTCAACAACGCATTTCTTGGGTCTCGGGTCGCATCGATGAAGAAGGTACCGAATTATTATGAGTTGCAGCCGCGAATCATGAATTTCTGAGCGCGCATTGCACGTGACCTAGCATTAAGTATGACGGTGTACTGGTCTATCTAGGGTGTACTGGTCTATCTAGCGTGTACTGGCGGAGTGAAAGTATGGGAGACTGACCACCATAGCCACGGGAACGGGCTTGGAAAAAATCACGGGTGAAAGAAGACCCTGTTGTTTCCATCGTGTAAAAGAGCAAGTCACTTTTAAAATATTTTGAAAATCTAAAAACGGTCATTTTGAAAATTCAAAAAAGTCATTTTGAAAATTCAAAAAAGTCATTTTTAAAAATCAAAAAAGTCACTTTTAAAATTCAAAAAAAGTCATTTTAAAATTCAGAAAAGTCACTTTTAAAATTCAAAAAAAGTCATTTTAAATTCAAAAAAAGTCACTTTTAAAAATTCAAAAAGGGTCATTCTAAAATCCGGAAAAAGCCATTTTTAAAAATCAAAAAAAGTCATTTTAAAATCCAGAAAAAGTCATTTTAAAATCCGGAAAAAGTCATTTTAAAATTCAAAAAAAGTCAATTCAAAATCCAAAAAAAATCATTTTAAAATTCAAAAAAAGTCATTTTGAAGATTCAAAAAAAGTCAATTTAAATTCCAAAAAAAAATCATTTTAACAAAAAAACGTCATTTTAAAATCCAAAAACTTTCTAAGGGTCCTAGGGTCCTAAGGGTCTAAAAAAGGGGCCCTAGGGTCTAAAAAATGGGCCCTAGGGTCTAAAAAAAGGGCCCTAGGGTCTAAAAAAAGGGGTCTAAGGGTCGGTCCCAGGATCCAAAGTCTCCAGTAGAATCCAAGGAGAAAAGCGCGCTTGATTCTGATTTTCCGTAGAAACTATGAAAAAAAAATCAGGGTATAAATTAGGATGTACGGGTCTATCGATCCTTTTCTTCAAAAACCTTGGAATTTTTCTCCCACCTTTTTCTTGGTGGGAACTGGTGAGTCAGTCTGGTGAGTCAGTCTGGTGAGTTGAGTCTGGTGAGTCAGTCTGGCTTGGGGACCAAGACCAGTACACCCTAAGATAAACCAGTACACCCTAGATAGATAGACCAGTACACCCTAGATAGATAAACCAGTACACCCTAAGATAGTACGAATTCGTAGTTAGTTTATAGTTACGAATAAACGTATATATAGATATATGTACCTGGGAAAAAGTCGCACTATTCAATGCGAAAACACCCTAAACTTTCTTCCAATCTTTTCCTACACCTGTGTACAGGACCATTGCCACTTGTTCTTTCTTTCTATATTTTTCCATATTTTCGACAATTTCTTAAAAATTCCTGTACCTTTTTTCTATTTTCTATTTTCTATTTTCTATTTTCTATTCTCTATGAATCAGGGACTGGGCCGTGATACTCACCTGATGCGCGCTCGTGTAACTTTCGCGTTGGATGGAAAACATCTCATTGTTCTCCAACTCTAAAAAAAAAAAAGATAGATATATGAAAAAAAGATATATATATTCTTCGGGTGTACTGGTCTATCTTAGTATGTACTGGTCTATTTCTGGAACAACCCTAGATTCTTGTTTTCTGGGTGAACTAGTCTATCCATGTATCTATCATAGAGTGTATCGTCAATTTCTTTATACTTTCATTACGTTTTCTACCGTTAAACTTCATTTAAAGTATGGAAATCAGTTGATGGAGTTAAATTAACTTTGAGTCTGTTTATTTCCAGTTCAAAGAACCAAGAAAAGTAGAAACAAGAAAATTAAATCACGAAAATTAGAACCAAGAAAAACGGACGACTTGGGTACTTTCTGCCTCGTTGTCTAATTTTCCAAATGTATTTTACCCTGAACTTCTTCTTGGGTCATGCACTCTTCGTGGTTATCTGCAGAACATTGGCTTATCTGCAGAACAGTGTCCTATCTGCAGAACACTATCTTATCTGCAGGTCACCCGGGGGTAGGTTTCCAGCGTTCCAGCAATAAAATCAACCCCAAATTTAAGCTGGTCATTCTTACTACTGTTTCAAAACTGTAAACCCAATTTCAGCTATTTTCAACCAGTGTGTGGCCAGAACTCTATGCTTCCCTCTCGCTTAAATGCTGCATGTCCGGCATACAAGGGCCAGGGCGTACCTTTGATCTATAAACCCAAAATTTATCTCCATATCCATCTACAACTAAAATAAAGATGTACACAAGTAGACTTTTTAAAGGCTACCAGGTTTGCTTAATTAGAAAAATTTCACAGAAAATCCTGTAGAAACCCTAGATTTCTAGATTTCCAGAACCCTAGATTTTTTTCTGAAACGTCTTCAACATCTTACCGCATTCGGAAGTACAAAAGAAACTTCGTTTTTAGTTTCAAAAGCTTAATCTTGAAACAAATATGCGGAGACAAGCATTTTAAATGAGCTGTTGGCAGATCATTTTTTCGTCTATTTTCGCGGAGCCTTTTTTCCGTCTAGTTTTTCCGAGCATTGTTTCCAAGCTTTTTCCGAGCATCGTCTAACATTGTCAAGCATTTTAAAGTTTTTTTCACAATCTTGAAACATTTCCAAGCCTTTTCAAGATTGTTCCAAGTCTTTTCTTGCAATCTTCAAACATTTGAAGCTTTCAATCTCGTAGATCTTTGTTTGTTTTACCGCAGCACCCAACACCGAGAACTGGAAACAATGGAACCAATGGGATGATCTTGACTGAGGCTTTGGTGCAACGTGTTACCAGCTCAAGTTTAAAAGGCGGTCAATTTCTGCTCAAATTCAAAATCATCCAACCAAAAACCATCCAACCAAAAAACAAATCATCATGCAATTGACTTACCTTTCCCTTGTTTCTGCTTTAGCCGTGGTGGCATCCGCCGAAAAGGTCGCCTTTTTCTATAGGTTTGCACGCGGCTCTCCATTTATTCCTTTGAATGGCCTCATGATTGGAGAAAACCCGGACAAAGATAACTTGCCTCTTGGTTATGGTGATATGCAGGTAATGCCAACCATTTTCGACAGAGAAGACGGGATGTACTCCACTATTTCGAATGGGAAAAAGGTGTACCTTAGTGAGTTCCCCTCTCACATCTGGGGTTATGGCCCAAAGGGGGAGGCCAAGGTCTTGGAAAACGGGCCCAAGGGTAAGGTCACCAATGGTGGTCCTGAGTGGGTTTGCGCATCGGAAAAAGGTAGTCTTTTCCAAGTCCTCCGCTCGGACAAGGAGGGCGAATGTAAGCCTGCCCATCTTTTTGTTTTGCCTGTGGATGACCAGGGCAATCGCATCAAAAAGACTGCTTCTAAGGGTTCTTGCCGCCGTAAGAATCAGAAGGAGAGCAAGCGCGCCTGAAAATTGGTTCTAGCATGATTCGGCTCGAAGATTCGCCACCATTCTCATTTTTTTTCTTAACACCATAAACGTGGTTTTTTTTTATAATGAATACAACTGATTTTCTCACCTTCCGAATATTAGACCACGGCGTACCACTTTGTATGTTCATACTAGTCTGTTGTTCCTGACCTGGGCCTCTTTTGCCAATTTCAACAATCCATGATTTGGCCAATCATTTCACTGTTTCCATTGTCCAGTCACCCGAATACTGTCTGAACCCAGGGAAGTAGTTTTTGGATATCAGTTTTTGGATAGCAGTTTTTGGATAACTTGGTTTTTCTGTACTTGAAGTACTTTTGGGACTTGTGCTGATGGACACAGTCCAAAAAACGGTCTGATTAGTTCTTGAGTTAATACCAAGGCTCCATGATGAAATGACCTGCAATAAACTGAGCCACTCCATGTTCATTTTAAATCAGAGATTCCAGCTCCAAATCCAAACCCCATTCACAGTTGAGTGGAATTGCCTAGTCATCAGTTGGCTTTCAAAACTAATAACATTCCCCTCTTCCTAAAACTGAGCTCTGCTGATATTTCAAGTAATCTCTGGGAATGTAGTCACGTTTTGGGCCTGTCTTGTTAGAGGTTTGTTGTCAATACACGTTAGTGGACGCGTGCTAATGTATGATTCACTTTATGAATGACTCACTTTCGCTCTTGTTTTGCTTTATCGATTTCCTCATTTTCTTGCCCTCTGGTTTGATGATTTTTAGCTTTGATTTAACCCGATTAACCATCTCCATTTTTCCTTGGGCAATTGTAATTTCAGAAATCAATACTTATCGAAAAAGAAGCCCTGCTTTTGGATCCATAAAATACCCCTTTCATATCTCGACCAACTAGTAATCCACTAGTAATCCACTGGTGCTTCTCCTGTAAGTAGTAATGTAGTTATTAGTAAGGATGCTGCACTTTTCCTGACGGCGAGTCTTTTTCAATCGAAGCTTCCAACAACTCAGAAACACACATCCACAAAATCACTCAACACAATAAACCTCGGCCCAACTTTTGAATAGTGAAGATTAATGGGTTAAGAAGAAAAAGGAAAAAAAAAGGAGTGCGGAACTTGAGGGGGAAAGAGCCCCTTTTATAAATGTTCTTTTTGTGTTTGTGTTTCCCCGCGCCGCGCCGCGCGCCCTGTTTAATTGCAGCCTCCAGTCATGCAGGAGCGCGGAAATGCGAGTATATAAGGAAGCGCAGTCCCCCCTTTTTTTCATTGTTCCCCCTAATATTTTAAAGCTATTGGTATTTTTTCCCCTCTGACATAAAGTTTTGAAAAGCTGTGACGGATAAAAAAGATCTGATGTGTGGTGGATGGAGATGAACAAGCCTGAACTGGGTGGCTCCTAGTAATCCCGAGATCCGCAAAAAAAAAAAACAAATAATAAAAAAACAAATAAGAAAACAACCAAAGCCCAGGATTTGTTTCAAAAGGTATGAGAAAAGTTCAAGAAAAAAGTGGAATTTCTTAAGAGATCAAGAAAAAAGTGAGGTTTTCTCTAAGACAAAAGTGGAGTCTTTTAAGGAGACGGGAGTTTTTGACTGCGAAATGTCGCACTTTGCAGCAATTCGCACCTTGCACCTCCACGCGAAAACACATCTTAAGTCCAGTGCACTGCGGATTTTCGAGCACCATTTTAGGGGGTTCCAAAACACCACACCTTATTAGGGTTTTTTTTTTGTCCCAAATTCCGAAAGAGCAATAAGATCATTCTGCAAGAAATTCGCAGGAAATTTGCAAGAAATTTGCAAGAAATTTGCAAGAAATCCGCAAGAAATTCGCAAGAAATCTGCAAGAAATCCGCAAGAAATCCGCAAGAATCCGCAAGAAATGCCGCAAAAAAGATCCGATGGAGCCATAATTTAAGGCTGAGAAAAGTATAATTACGCATTCAAAAAAACTGGGGGGATCGCTTATTTATATACCGCACAAACAGGCGGTTTTGTGGCAGCAAAAATCTGAAACGCGCGGGGCGCGCGAATATAAATTCCAGCCAAATCCGCTTCTCAATACTTCCACCCTTTTTTTTCACCATACCCTTTTTTTTCAACACCCTCTTTTTTCAACCCAACCCGGGAGTTTATATCTCTCATATGTGATTCTATCAGGGAGCTGTTATTGGCCTCGCCACCTTCGTGACTGACTGCATGAGGGGTCGCCCCTTCGTCGGAGTCATCGCCCCTTCGTGACCGACTATGCGTCAGGGGATATTATCAGAGATGGCTCATTGGTTGGCTTTATATCCAACAGTGGTTCATACCTCCGTGTTTCATCTGGATCCCCGCATTCTAAACTTCGGATGGGGATTGTCGTCTTCTTAAGTTTCAGTATGCAGTACATATGAGACGTGCGAGTCTCATATGTTCAACAGTTTGATCTGAACGCACTTATAAGCAGACACGAGAGTTGACGTTCAACAATTCGAATACTAGTCGTCGTTAGTAGGATTTGGAGCTACTCATTACTCAATCCTAGTGTTCATTGCATTATTCCTAACAGGTGTCACTCTAACAAGAATACAAAGAAGATTGGGGAAATCGACACACTCCTTTCCAGAACCCCTGGGTTTTATACTGCTCGTTCCTGACTACTCTATTAACCACTTTACTGACGGATTACTTTCAAAGTAGTCTTTGCCAATCACTGCTTAGCTGGTGCTTACGAGTGTGAACAAAAAAAAAAGAAAAAAGCTAAACCTGAAGCAATACGAGTCTTATTACCATCTTTCATGGTTATAGGTATTTACTATGGCATAGAGTTCAAATGCTTATAATTAAATGAAGTGAGATGTATCCAATATACAGGATCATCAAAAAAGGTTTCCGAAAGGTTATGAATTAGTCAATGTATAGGGTAAAATAGTGGTGGATATAAAATAGTGGTATAGACCAGTACATCTAAGAAACGAGCACTTGTGCGTCACGTGAGCAACCTACTTTGAGCGTGGGCTGATATTCAAACTATACATGAATTTAGAGCTGGAGAAAAGGATCTATTAAGAGCCGGAGAAAAGGTTCTAATGCTTAGAAGTATAAGAGGAAATTCAAAAAAAAGAGGAATTCAAAAAATAAGAGGAATTCCAAAAAAAAGGCTCGGATCCACGGTGTTCCTGTTGGTACAAATATTAAAGAGAATTCTAACCATGTCAGACAAACTTATAGTAATGAAAAAACATATGGACTTGATGCTAGGCAAATTTCATGAAAGGGAACATATTGATCTTTTCGTATTTTATGCTATTTCTTCTCTGATTTTTACCCCCAAAGATATTGGTAGCATGCTCTCCTGCACTCAAGGCCGTACCAAGCACTGGCACCTTGGGGGTGGTGTAGGTGAAGTTGTTGAAGAAGGCGTAGTTGACCCCGTTGGCGCCCAAGTTGTCCATGACCTCATCAATGATAATCTGCTCGTCGGAATCGTCCAAAAGCTTTTCCTTGGAAAGAGGTTTCAAGTAGAAGTCGTCCAACAAGTCGTCCAACAAGTCGTCAAGAGAGTCCACGTAGCTGACTTCGGGGAAGTCGTAGTCCTTAGTCGTAGTCCTTAGTCGTAGTCCTCACTGTAAGTAATGGAGTTGGTGGAGTTCACAAGCAAGTCGTCTGGCAACACATCCAACATGTCGGTATCGATGGAGTTGATGAAGGCATAGTTTTTGTCAGCGGATTCCTTGGTGGTGAGCAACAGCGGGCCTTTTATGTATTCGCGGCTCCTGCATGCGGCTTCAAGGGGGGTTTCATGTTTTGTGGTTTTGTGATTTTGTGGTTTTGCGATTTTGCGATTTTGGGATTTTGTGGTTTTGCGATTTTGTGATTTTGTGGTTTGGTGATTTTGCGGTTTTGTGATTTTGCGATTTTTGCATTTTTGCGATTTTGCGAATATAAAAGGAGCTCGCTCGCACTCTCCTAAAACCACCCATTTTTTGTCAAGAAAAAACCAGATTATATCTGTTATTTTTTATTTAATATTATTTGAAATATTATTTATAGGTTGTTTAGCAGGATGTACTGGTCTACGTTTAATTCTTGGAGGTGGCTTATATGGGGAAAGGATTCTGGGAGTAATTCGAAATTCTCCATTCTACTAGTGGGGGATTGTATGCAGGAACTGGTCGCAGTATGAAGTAGTACTCTGTCTATGTGGCTAAATTTTGGGGAGCTGAGCAGGTTATGTGCAGGTCTGAACTTTGGATTTATTGGTGTAGTTTAGAAGACACTTCTGTTTTATACTGAAAAGTGATGAGGTAAGGTGATATATATGGGTATCGGTAGAAGGAATCTATGGCACAGAATTTTAATTGGACGAAGACCAGGCGAATATTGGACAAACATTGGACAAACATTGGACAAGCATTGGACAGACATTGGACAAACATTGGACAAACATTGGACAAACATTGGACAAACATTGGACAAGCATTGGACAAGCATTGGACAATTTTTAGACACCATTAGACAATAATTAGACAAACATTCGACAAACATTCGACAAACATTCGACAAATATTGGGCAAATATTACAAACACTAGACACCATTAGACACGCATAGAAACACTACACAAACATTATAGCCGTTAGACAATTATTAGACAAACATTAGACAAACATTAGACAAACATTAGACAAATGATAGACACCCGTTACAAACATAAGACAGACATTAGACACCACATGACAGTTCTAGACGGAAGCCATAGTGCGTAGTTAAATAGACATACCATTAGACAGATTAGACAGATTGGACAAATTAGACAAATTAGCCGGAATAGACAAATTAAACAAATCGACTCAGCCCACTAGATCCAATCGGAACCTCCTCACATCGCTACCATAACAATACACACTAATGTCTCTAGACTCGTGTACGATCGTCTAATCTTGATACGGCGCCTATATGCAGGACACCACCATCAATTAAAGTTAAGCTAGACTCCTCATTACCTATACTGGAAGTTCATCAGAATTTATACTAATTAGCCTCTGGAAAACTATATAATTCAAACGGTAATTAATTAGTACTGCCCTACAAAAATCTGTACTTGTAGTGTCTACTAGATACCCGAAACAGGCATTTTCTGCAGTATACAGGATAACGAAAAGGGAAAATTTCATAACCCTCTTTTTCAAAGTGGCTGAAAAAAATGGGGACGAGTGGAATCGTGTAATGGAATTGTGGGGTGTGGGGACTGCATATACGCTCGGCTAGTGTAAACCACCAGGGCCACGGTGTTCACCCCGACGAAGCCACGCTATGTGCAGTCCTCGCCATTAGATTTAAAGTACGTTTAAAATTTCAATAGCATCGGCTGGCCAAAAATAGGTTTGGCAAGGTTCTGTTGGGCCCAGGGTTTTTTGAAAAGGGTCAAAAAAAAAACACTATGGGAAGGAAAACCGCTTTAAGGCGAGGTGCACGGGTGTGGTGTACGGGTGTAGCCCTGGATCCTAAAAATGTGTACACCATACTTTTTACTCCGCCACGGACCCCGTACTGGCAACAAAAAAAAAACAACAACCCGGGAGTGCATATAAGCGGAGCGGGATATAAACCCAGAACGCCAAATTCAATTATCCTGCAGGACGGGCAAAGCCCAAAGCCAGTGACCACAAGCGGGCGCTGTGTGCAGGATAACAAAGGGTCCCTTTTCCCAGGAGCGATGTTATATGCACACCAAGAAAAAGGGAAAGCGGTTCCATTCCCAGGAAACCCCACCCAAAATCAGGATCTTAAACAAGAAAATCACTCTTTTTGAATGTTTGGAAAAACCCCGGGAAAAAGCCCGTTAAAAATGGCTCTAAAACTAGGCGGAGGCTTGGGCGGCTATGTGCAGTGCGCGGTGTTGGCGGCGCACACCACACCATAAAAAGGAATCTCAAAAATCAACCCAAGCCCACAGATCAGCGGAAAAAAAAAAATTCATAACAGCCACCTCGGTTCTTTTCCAGCCCAGGACTAACACCACGCACGCATTAGCAACATGAACTCCATGGGAGCCAGCTGGCACTCGTCATACAGCGTGAGCGACCGCCAGAAGGTGATCCAGATCCTAACGCAGACGCTCAAGGAGATCCAGACTTCCAACTACGACGAGGCCAAAGCCGCCAGCATGTCGCAGGAGTTTGAGAAGTATACGTTTGTGAAATCGGCGTCTCGCGAGGAGTATTTGCGCTTGATCAAGCAGAAGGTCACCCAGCTCCGGGCGGGCATCCGGCCTTCCCAGGGGCCCATGGGCCACGGCATGAGCGGGACTGGCATGAGCGGCGGCAACGGTATGGGTGGCGGCAACGGTATGGGTGGCGGCAACGGTATGGGCGGCGGCAACGGTATGGGCGGCGGCAACGGTATGGGCGGGAATGGCGCCATGAGTGCTGGGACAGCCGGGGGAATGAGTGGCGGAATGAGTGGCGGAATGAGTGGCGGAATGAGTGGCGGAATGACTGGAGTTACTGGAGGCGTCAATAGTGTGGGTGGGGCAATGAGTGGTGTGAATGGCGTCAATGGCGTTAATGGTGGGGGGATGGGCCAGAATGGGCAGAATGGGCAGAATGGCCTTAATGCACAAATGGGCAATGTCAACATGGACTTCTACAACCGCCAAACGCATTCGCCCGTTCGGAATATGGGCATGAACCAATCGTCCCAGACCTCGGCGCCTGCACAAAACAACGCCCTGGTTTCTCAGGCCCAGCCTTCCCAAATGAACGTGGGGCAGCACCTGTCACCATCTCTTCAAAACCACCAGAACCAGCCCCACCTATCACAAGCTCAGCCTCAACAAGCTCAGCAATCGCCCCATCTTCAGCCTACTCAGCAGCAGATCCAGCAGATCAGCACCATGATTCGAACCGTGCCGATTCCACCGGCTTTGCTTGCCAAAGTGCCCAACTTACCTCCCAATATTAATACCTGGACGCAGGTCTACGACTGTTTCCAAAAAAAGATCATTCCTGCCTCGGCGATGCCCATCATCAAAGAAATCCACAATGCACACTTTCAATTGGCCTTAAGGCAGAATCAGCAGGAGAAAATGGCTCATTTCAGGCGTATGCAACCGGATCTGGCCAATTACTTGGCAAATGGCCAAATGGGGCAGAACATGCCTAACCTGAATATGGGCCAGAGTATGCCCAATCAGAATATGGGCCAGAATATGGGCCAGAACAAGATGGGCCAGAGCCAGAACCAGAACCAGAACCAGAACCAGAGCCAGAACCAGAATCAGAACCAGAACCAGAATCAGAACCAGAACCAGAACCAGAACCAGAACCAGAACCAGAACCAAAACCAGACCCAGAACCAGAACCAAACGAAAATGGCCATGGATAACGTCGGCAACATGAGCCATCTCAATACCCCCAACATGCAGGCAAACCCGATGCAAATGAACCTGGCGTTCCGGAACAAGCCTCAGGGTGCAGCTCAGGGTGCAGCAAATGTGCAGAACCCTGTGCCACAGCAGGCAGCCCAGAACAACGCTGCTGCTGCCAAAGCAGCCAACATCCACATCACCCTGCAGGATCTTGTGAAGTATTCAGGCGATGCGATGGCTCTTTTAAGCCGGCTCCAGCAAAACGGCTCTGTTTCCGCCAATTTGGACCAGGCCCTGAAGCTGAATTTCGTGCGCAAGTACATCTACCACCAGAAACTTAATGCTTTTAAGGCTCTGCAGAAGTCTCAACCGGCCAATTCTATGATGCATACACCCCAAGGTCAACAGAACTCAAATCTTATGGGGAATTTCAATATTAACCAGCCAAACCAGAACCAGGGCCAAATGCATCAGAATCAGGGCCCAAACCAAGGTCAAATGCATCAGAATCAGGGCCAGAATCAGGGCCAGAATCAAGCCCCAACCCAGGGCCAGTCCCAGGGCCAGATCCCCGTGAACATGCAGAGGAATATGAACTTGATGAACCAGAACGCAGGCAACCAGCCCTTGGCTCAGAACTTCAACCCTGGCATGAACATGCAACGCAACACAATGCAGACGAACATGCCAGGAGTGACGTCCAAAGACGCCAATACTCCCAACCCCGCGCAACGGGCCGCATCCATTCTCCCTACGCTTACGGATGAACTTAAGGCCAAATTGCGGACTTTGTTCGAGGAAGTGTCCCGCAGTTCCGTGCAACTTAAAGACGTGTCCTTACTTTTATCCGACAAAGATAAAGCACGGGTGTCGGAGCTCATGGTCCGCGTGACCCAGCAATATGCCAATGTCGATAGCATCCTTAGCTATTTCTTTGTGCTTACCAAGAACATCGAGGGAACGCGAAGGTTGATCCAGATGAAGAACATGACCAAGAATATCATCGACAATCTCCAGCGTGGAGTGTACCTTGCTGGGCCGGAGTTGCTTGAGAAGATGAGTGCTCAGTATCAGAAGCATTTTGATTACGTCAAGGAGCAGGTCAACATGAGAAGAGCGCAGCAGGCGAGGATGCAAAATCTGGGACAAATCCCGGGCCAAATGCAGGGTCAAATGCAAGGTCAAATGCAGGGACAGATGCAGGGCCAGATGGGCCAACTTGGAGACCAACCAGTGAATCACATCCAGCATCCCAATGCTACAGGGGCCGGAAATTTCAACACCAATGGGTTCAATAACCCGAACCCGAACCCGAACCCGAACCCGAACCCGAACCCGAACCCTAACCCGAATATGGGAAATGTGGGAAATGTGGGAAATGTTGGAGGAGCTGGGAACTTGGGCAATGTGGGTGGGGCCAACACTCAGAACCATTACCTTGGGAATAATCTTCACACGATGAACCAGAAGAATATGGCGGTGAGCCTGAGCCCCATTATCCCCAGTACTACCTCACCCAAGGGCTCCAAACCACCGTCGAGAAAAGCCACCACCGCCCGCAAAAAGCAAAAGGCCCTGGTCTCTGCGTTGCCTACACCAGCAGCCAGTGCACCTACGCCGGCCACGTTGGCCAATGCCATCAAGACCCCGAATTCCGTTCCTACTCCTCGCATTCCGACAGCCACCAGCAGCAAGGGAACCCCCAACGAAGCGTCTCCGCAGTCGCTCAAGCCGGTTTCCGATAATGCGTTGCCGATTGCCCGGGATGTATTTGATACCGGCGTCGTGGATACCAAGTTGATGAGGCGCAGGGAACTCTCCAAGCTGGCACCACAGAAGTTCTGTCTTTCGGCGCTTTCGAACCTCTTGGGGCTTCCCGAAGAGGACGACAAGACGAGGCCTTACAGTGCAGGCAACCAGAATGCCGGGGCATCGAAGAACGGACACCACCGGCCACTTTCGCCCAGCAAAGCCACTTCGCCCTTCAAGATCAGCTCGCCTCTTTCGGAAAGTCTGGGGTGGACCAGCAGCATTAAGCCGCAGGCCATTGTTTCGGCATTCATGCTGGTGGATTACGTGGAGGAGCTCAGCCGGACTGATGTTCTCGACGAGTGTGCGGAGATGGTGGAGATCACATACCAGGACCGTGAGAGCATGAAGCGCAAAACCGATGACGATGACCTCGACTTGCTTTTTGGCGAGGACAAGAGCGACGACTTTATGCGGTGCATGAACGAGCCTTTGGAGTTAGACAGCTGGAACGCCTGGATGGGCAAGTTGCAGGCATAACCTCCGGATTGAATGAACTGGATGTCGGTGCATCTCAAAGGCTAGCCATGGAAACGTCTTCTATGGAAACGTCTTCTATGGAATCGTTTTTTTCTGGAAACGTCTATGGAAGGTATCAGAAGTCGAGGAAAGGTCTAGGCCAGTTTTATGCTACAAAACTGATTCCTGGATCCAACTGATCTGAAACTGATGTTCAGGTCCAAGCCGCTTTGAAACTGCTCTGAAACTGCTATGCTATTTCATTGCTGAAGGTCTACGCTGGTCTATGCTATGCTCACGTCATGCTACAGACAATGAGGTCAACTGACCAATGAGGTCAAACTGACCAATGAGGTTAATGAGGTCAAACTGACCAATGAGGTTAATGATGGGGTCTTTTTCGATCCATGGAAATGTCTGGGTCTGGAAATGTCTTTCGATCCATGGAAATGTCTTTCGATCCATGGAAATGTCTGGGTCTGGAAATGTCTTTCGATCCATGGAAATGTCTGGATTTGAAATGTCTGGATATGGAAATATCTGGATATGAAATGTCTGGATTTTACTGATGGTGATGGTTTACTGAAATCATGAAATCATGAAGTCTACCGAGGATGGCTACATGAAGTCGCTGAAAAGCTACCAATTGCTTTGATAGCTTAACTACTGCAATAACTACTGAAAAATAGCTTTATTACTGCAATAATTACTGAAAATAGCTTTAATGAAATGGCTCCAAATCTTTTCTGCTTGACTGTATTTTATGCTCACTATTCATTCCCCCTTTATTTATTGCACTAGTGATTTTATGGGTCGCGCACGACCCCAAGTATTATGCACTATAAGTGCTTCTCTAACCCATCACTAAACACCACTTCTTTCTTTACACCACTTCTTTTTTTACACAATCCACTCCCCAATCAAATTCCTGATTGATCCATTGTATTATTGATTATTGATAAACTGTTATTGACTGTTTGACTGTTTGACTGTTTGACTGTTTGACTGTTTGACTGTTTGACTGTTTGACTGTTTGACTGTTTGACTGTTTGACTGTTTGACTGTTTGACTGTTTGACTGTTTGACTGTTTGACTGTTTGACTGTTTGACTGTTTGACTGTTTGACTGTTTGACTGTTTGACTGTTTGACTGTTTGACTGTTTGACTGTTTGACTGTTTGACTGTTTGACTGTTTGACTGTTTGACTGTTTGACTGTTTGACTGTTTGACTGTTTGACTGTTTGACTGTTTGACTGTTTGACTGTTTGACTGTTTGACTGTTTGACTGTTTGACTGTTTGACTGTTTGACTGTTTGACTGTTTGACTGTTTGACTGTTTGACTGTTTGACTGTTTGACTGTTTGACTGTTTGACTGTTTGACTGTTTGACTGTTTGACTGTTTGACTGTTTGACTGTTTGACTGTTTGACTGTTTGACTGTTTGACTGTTTGACTGTTTGACTGTTTGACTGTTTGACTGTTTGACTGTTTGACTGTTTGACTGTTTGACTGTTTGACTGTTTGACTGTTTGACTGTTTGACTGTTTGACTGTTTGACTGTTTGACTGTTTGACTGTTTGACTGTTTGACTGTTTGACTGTTTGACTGTTTGACTGTTTGACTGTTTGACTGTTTGACTGTTTGACTGTTTGACTGTTTGACTGTTTGACTGTTTGACTGTTTGACTGTTTGACTGTTTGACTGTTTGACTGTTTGACTGTTTGACTGTTTGACTTCTTGAATCATGAGTGACGGGATTTCGGTGGCGTTTGTTTGTCTTGGAAACATGTATGTTGCAAAAGAGCTGACTGAGTTTGACTGAGTTTGACTGAGTTTGAGCTGCTTTGAGAATGGTACTAACAATAGCTGCCGGTCGCCTATGGCGGAGGCTGTGTTCCGACAGAAGGTCAAGGACTTGGGGTACGAATCGAGGGTCAAGGAGATCGATTCGTTTGGCACGTCGGGCTGGCATATTGGCGAAAGCCCCGACTCCCGGTCGGCCAGCACGTGTCGGAAACATGGGGTGCCCGTGAAGCACGCAGCACAGCAGATCAGCAGCTCTGACTTTGAGCGGTTTGATTATGTCATTGGCATGGACGAGGCCAATAAGAGCAACTTGCTCCACATGCGGCCTCGCCATAGTCAAACCGTGGTGAAGATGTTTGGCGAATGGAAAACCGACCCTCAGTATTCCATGGTCGTGGAGGACCCTTATTATGGCGGCCGTGATGGCTTTGAAATCAACTTCAAGCAAATCTCCCATTTCTGCGAGGAGTTCTTGAAGCAGGAACTTGGAGAGTAGAAAGTTGATACCGTTTCTGAAATCAATTTTTGAATTTAATTCTTATGTCTCATTCTGATAACAATTGTCCCATTCTGGTAACAAATCTTATGTCCCATTCTAATAACAATCCCTTCTAGATTTGATTCTTATTGGTTGGAGTCTTATAGATTTGATTCTTATTGGTTGGATTCTTATAGATTTGATTCTTATTGGTTGGATTCTTATAGATTAGATCCTTTAATTGATGGGCGTTAATGGAGCTCACATGTGGTGATTCTAGGGTTCTGATTCTTGGATGTTGATTCTTGGATGTTGATTCTTGGATGTTGATTCTTGGATGCTGCTTTTTGGATGCTGATTCTTGGATGTTGCTTATTTTCTGAAGACGTTATATTCATAACATTCACATTATTCTGATATTCGTATCGTTGCTAATCTTTGGTACACCGAACTAGAACTATGATGCTGGTCTCCAAGGGCCAAATTTGACATTACCCCTGTGGTTCTGGACTTGAACATGGTACCACATGGGATTATTGTAAATTAAAAAATATACATGGTATACCAGAAAATATGCTGCATTTTATATCAGGGGGATGTCGCAATTTATATCAGGAAGATGCCGCAATTTATATTAGGAAGGTGCTGCAATTTGTAACCGGAAGATGCCACAAAAGCGCATGCACACAAATGCAGCCCACGCCACCGAATCTGAAACCCGAATATATAAATACCAAGAAGAATCCCCTAATTTTTTAAATCAATTTTACAACCAATCTCTACACTTTGCTATCAATTCACTAGTAATGCTATAATCTCACAGCCTAGTGCATCAAATACATGACCTTGAAACAAAAAGAATTGTTTTTAAGTGAGCAAATCAAGCAATTTGAAACCGATCGAAACAACTTGAAACAGATCTGAAACAGCTCTGAAACAGGTCTGCAACCAATCTGAAACAGCTCTGAAACCGGTCTGGAAACTCGAAACTGATACAAAATTTGATGGATCTACCATAAGTTCATCTTTAATACGTCGGGTTCTATACTGTTGGCCGTGCGCGCACCAATAAATTCTCACTACATCTACACCCACACCAAAGACTCACACAACAGCAGCCACAACAAACTTCCCACCGGCAAACCATCACAATTCATCTCCACCAATGAGTTCACGAAAACTACAACAAGAGTTTGACAAGCTCCAGAAAAAAGTCGCCGAAGGGTTACAGCAATTCGACGAAATCCACGACAAAATCGCCGCCACCGACAACCCCAGTCTAAAGGACAAATTGGAGGGCGATCTCCGCAAAGAGATTAAGAAATTGCAGCGGTCGCGTGACCAGGTCAAGCAATGGTCGGGCGACCAGAGCAATAAGCTTGACCGGGCCGCGTTGCAAGAAAGCCGGAGCCGGATTGAGAATGCCATGGAGCGGTTCAAAGAGGTGGAGAAGATCTCCAAGTTGAAACAATTCTCCAATGAGGGGTTGGAAATGCAGGCCAAGTTGGGGGCCCGTGGGTTGGACGAGGCCAAGAAGAATGAGGCCCTGCGGTACATTACAGAGGCGTTGGAGGATTTGAGCCACCAATCGGAGCTTTTGGTTGCGGAGAGTGCCCAGCTTCTGCACAAGAAGAAGTCGCCGTCCACACAGGCGATGATTGAGGATTTGGCCATGAAGATCGAGCGCAACAACGGACACGTGGCCAAGTTGGAGTTGATTCTCCGCAACCTTGATAATGACCAATTGGCTCCGGAACGCATCGACGATATCAAGGATGATTTGGACTACTACCTCGAGAACAACCAGCTGCCTGATTTTGTGGAGTACGATGATTTCTACGATACTTTGGAGTTGGACGAGACGTTGGAAGTGGTGACTTTTCCCGACGAACCTCCAATTGATGGCCAAAAGAGGGAAAAGACTGACAAGATTGAAAAGAGCGATAACGTGGAGAAGCTTGAAAAGAATGAGAAAGTGGAGAAGATTGAAAGAAGCGATAGAAATGAAAAGAGCGAAAAGACTGAAAAGACTGAAAAGATTGATAAAGTGGAAAAGCCAGAAAAGAATGAAAAGAATGAAAAGAGTGAAAAGAGTGAAAAGGAGGGACGCAAGGTGGGGTCACTCAACGCTACGCCTCCTCCTCCCAATTCCTGGTCAAGTTCCCAGCTCCAAGGGTCACGGGGCCATTCTGCACCATCTGGATCCAATTCTACTTCGGGCGCAGGGGTTGTTCCTGCCACCGCTCCTTCAAGAGCCCCACCTCCAGGCTTGAATACTCATTCCAAATCAGGAACCCCAGCATCTCAAGGCACTCCAACCACTCCAGTCAGTCAAGGTCCAAATACAAGCCTCCGAGCCGGCAAACCGACCGTGGCCGAGGAACTCAAGAAGAAGGCCACTGTTCAAGCGTCGAACGACATGGACAAGGCCCAGAACCAGTTCCAGAATCAGAACCAGAACCAGAACCAAAACCAGCCCCAGAACCAAGCCTCTAATAACATTGCCCATGCCCAAAGTGAGTCACACCCCAACTCGCCATCAATCAAGCTTCTCAATAAGAACCAATCCAGCTCCAGTCTCCGCAACCCTAGCCTGGTTTCGCCTGATATGGGCCCCGAACGGAAAGGGCCGCCCACCGGAGCAGCTGCTCTTGCACACCGAAGATTGAACAATCCGCTTCCGTTTTCGGAAATCTCCCAGCAGCTCGAGGCCTCGCTCCTCAACTGCCCCGACTCGTTCGACCTGGAAAAACCCCGCCAATACAACCCCACCAACGTGCACCCATCGTCGGTGGACTATCCGCAGGAACCAATGTACGAGTTGAACTCCATGGCCATCATGAGAAAATTCGACACGGATACGTTGTTCTTTTGCTTCTACTACAACGAGGGCGTGGATAATTTGGCCAAATACAATGCGGCCAAGGAGCTCAGCCGCCGGGGGTGGGTGATGAACGTGGAGACCAAGCAGTGGTTTTCCAAGGAGGAGAAGGTGAAGAGACAGTCTGCGTTCAACCTTGAAACGAATGCCGGCGATGCCGAAAAGGGAAGCTACAAGTACTTTGACTATGAGAGCAGTTGGTTGGTTCGGAGGAAGGATAACTTTGAGTTTAAGGCGGAGTTGAAGCGGACGTTCTAGAAGATAGGACACTAATGAGATACGATCTTGTAATGAGAAGGCACGTGACGGGCCATTATAAGTAGCACCATAATTTATAAGGCACCATCATTTATAAGGCACCATAATTTATAAGGGACTGTGATGGGGGTTTATTGGGGACATTGTCTTTTGATACTGTGCCTGCATGAACACGGGTCTTTTGGGGGACGCAGGAGTGCACAGTAACACAACTTTCAACGCAGGAGTGCACACACTCAACCCTATATGCAGGTCGTACCGATAAGACTGCATCACGCGCGGGCTAGACGGCTCACCCATATGCAGGTGCAAAACAGCCTTGTAGATCCCAAGAACCCATCAATAACCTCAAAATTGCTTTTAAGAATATATGGAATATTACGGACTGCACATAAAGCCCAAGGAACTGTTTCAGCCATGTTTGATACCTGCACGCATCAGGCGTGATACATGCGCCCCTTTTGCCGGCAAAAAAATCAGGTCACGTGGCCGAAGACGATCACGTGTTGGGGGCCGCAGCGTCCTGCATGCGCTACACACCGCGCCTTTTCTCCGTCTATCTTAGCCCACCTTGCCAGCTTTCAAAGACTGCATTCTTTCTTTATACTTTAAGGCACAAACCCTTTTGTTTCACCAGTGTTTCAGCCTTGTTTCAGCCTTGTTTCAGATCCCCGTTCGCACTTGACTTTCTGTTTTCTGCTCGTGTGTCATCCGTTTTTTACCGCCCCACACCCGGCCATCCCAGATCATACTTAACAGATCACGATCCTCGGCATCATCCCAAGTTAGTTTCTTTCAGTGTTTCACGTTTGTTTCAGGATTGTTTCAGGATTGTTTCAGGATTGTTTCAGGATTGTTCCACGTTGCAGACCGTTCTAGACCAATCCACTTTGTTTCTCGTTGGTTCCAAGTCTGTTTCAACCTTCAGACCGTTCTAGACCGTTCCACTTTTCCCAACCTCCCCAAGTCTAATGAACTTCGAGCACAGTGTGCTACGACCCCGGGCGGATGCCTCGTCATCCAACCAGCAATCCTCCGAGTCGGGTGGGTGTGTGAGTTGCCCCAGCACCGTCTCGTCGTGTCCCCGGTGTCCGTCGGGCCAAGAGTGCAATCTCCGCACGCGGACGTGCTCCTCGTGTGCCGAATACGTGTGTGTGGATAGCAGCAGTGTGCCGTCATCAAGTACGCCCGTCGGGGGCATTGTTGGCGGCGTGGTGGGCGGCGTGGCGGTGATTTTGGTGGTGCTCGGGCTCTACTACTTGCTCGTGTACCGCAAGAAAAAGGCGCTCACCACGGAGATCAACTTGGACGACGAATCTTACTTTGGCAGTGCTAGCGCCGGCAACGCCGGGTTTGACGATGACCTGGCCTCGGGCGAAAAAGAACGCCCGCGGGCCCAGAGGGTGCAGCTGATGCAGTCGGTGGGGAAACAGGCGCCGATGTCGTCCTACGACTCGTTCACGCGGCCTCCGGGGTACCATTTACGGGGAAAGAGGGGCAAGACCAATGGCGCTGGGGGGAGTGGTGCCCCTGGCGCCGGGACTGGCGTTGGCGCCGGGGTTTCGACAGGTTCAGGAGACGGCGTTGGCGCCGGTCTTCGTGGCCTTGGCGAGTCTCTTGGGTACTCCGATAAACGGCGTTTTTCCATGGAGACCACGGCTTCCACGACCAATGCGCTGAACATCCTTCCCATCGCGTACATCCCCGGGGTGACGATCCGGGCCACCCGCCACAATACGGGGTCCATTTACCTGACGGAAGACTCTGTCTTTTCCGACTTGACGGGGATAGATAATGCTCTGATTGTCCACCAGCAAAGCGCCGGCCCGCAGGTGCGGAGCACCATGACGGCCATCAAGGCGCAGCCTCGGTTGGTCAACGTGGGCAAGATCGACGAGGACGAGGAGGAGGCGGACGTTGACGGGGAAGTTTCTCACTCGCACAATACTTCCATGGGTTCAGCATGGAACCAATCGTCCAGCACGGCATGGAACCTGGACAACCCCAAGACGGATGTGCGGGAGTCCGAATGCACGTTTGAAACCAATACGCTCGAGTCCACGGAGGTGCCCGAATCCGAGGATGTGTTTCAACTGGCCGAGGCTTTGGTGGATTCGGATTCGGATGTGGATTCCGATATCGGCGAGATCCACCGTGCCACGTCCACCCGACGGGAACGCGAGATGCGCCCCGACACGGAAAGCGTGGATGCCCCGGACGACGAGTCCATTGGCTCGTTTACCCTTGATGTCGGGAGGTAACTAGAGTCTTCTGGCGGAAGCAGAAGGAGATTCCCGAAGATTCCCGAAGATTCCCGAAGATTCCCGAAGATTCCCGAAGATTCCAAGAAAATATTGGCTCGGTTCTCCTTAACCTTAAGGAAGTGAACCGGGCTGACTGAATCCATGGTCTGGTACTACAGGTTCCTTTGTTGGTCATTTTCTGGTACTGATTGTCTGGTACTGATTCTCTGGTACTGATTCTCTGGTACTGATTGTCTGGTACTGATTGTCCTGATTGGATCATTGTCGGTCCTGATTCAGATCTCTCGTCTGTCTTACTATTACTCCAAATACGGGTATTTCCCGGTACTGGACAGCACAGCCCGGATCTACGGTCTGGTCATTGGATCACTGGATCTTATTGACAATATTGTCGCAGGACTGGCCACTGGAAGTTCTGACCAACTCATACTGGGTTTGGGACTGACTGTACCGACAGGTACTGACTAAAATTCCGGGACTGACTACTGGAAGTTCTGACCAACTCATACTGGGTTTGGGACTGACTGGGACTGACTGGACATTGGCTTAGGGCCGCACTGCATACAGCAGGACATTTGCATCACGCATAGATAGATTTATTATTTTAACGAAACGTCAATAAGATTAGTAGCAGCCATATATTCCTGTTATGTATTTTATACTAGTTTTGTTGAACGTACATCTCTTATGTCCAGTTGTTTTGGTGGGGGGTCGTGCGCGCCTCATAAATTGTCTAAATAAATATTCATCCATACCACTAACGTACAGTAACAGTATAGTCTCATAGCACACCGCTTACCATTATAGCCATATACAATTTTCAGTATTTTAATTCTAGTTCTGATGTATCTTGCATGAAAGATATCTTTTTGGTAATTTTTTCTAATTTTGTCTGATCTTGTCCGATTTTGTCTAATTTTGTCTGATTTTGTCTGATTTGTCTGATTTTGACCAATTTGTCTGATTTTGTCTAATTTTGTCCGATTTTGTCTGATTTGTCCATGAACTTATGTAATAATATAATCTATTAGTTTTGTCTAATTCTGTGTATTAATTTATGGAACATGTCAAAGTCGCTTACATGCAGGATCCGCCGAAAGCTACCGGGAGGGGGGACGGTGATTATATAAGAAGGAGAACCCCCTCATCATGAATCACATGGTTTTTGTTTCATTACGGAAGGTGCAAGAGATAACGTGGATTTATGGAAATGGAAAAACGTTTGGAGGTGCTTATATGGGCGTCTCTGCTCCTGCATATAGAAACAGCCTATACAGGACCATATGGTCATTTCTTGATGGTCCACTATTTCTTGGCTGATTCTTGATGGTCCACTGTTTTTTGGCTGATTCTTGATGGTCCACTATTTCTTGGCTGATTCTTGATGGTCCACTATTTCTTGGCTGATTCTTGATGGTCCACTATTTCTTGGCTGATTCTTGATGGTCCACTGTTTTTTGGCTGATTCTTGATGGTCCACTATTTCTTGGCTGATTCTTGATGTGTCAATGGCACGCAGGTCAATCAAATTTGGACATATTTTTCTGCGAAAACATATCCAAAAAATCTATCCATATAATTCGCCAGGGGACTGGGTCAATATATAATAATGTAATAGGTAATATGAAATCGAACATGGACTTGATGATTTCCCCGGCTCCTGTTTTTAATCTCAATATGTAATAATGTCATAAGGTATGTCAATGAGGTATAATGTCGTTAGTCATAAGATTCCAATATGTATGTATTGATATGGTAATAATGTAAAAGAAGACAAAGTTCAATTTTCTAGGCCATCTTTCATTATAAAGACTCATTTTGGATTAGTAGAGTAGATTATATTAACACAGTACATCAATGCAGTAATACCGAAATGGTGACTGAGAAGTGTATTGAATTGCATTATAAAGAGAGATAGAAATGATAGAAAAAATTAGAAGAAAAGAGGATGGGGGAATGGCCTCCTTTTATAGTTGAGGAGTGCGAAATCTGACACAAATGCACAGTGCTCAGGGGCTTGCAGGAGGCTGCGAAAACGTCGCGTCACTAATATATAAAGCCGCCCCCATCCTGCTGCGACTTGCGAAGGCTTTTTTTATTAGCCTTTTTTTCTACAAGTACTTGAGTCTCCTCAGTCATGGAACAAAGCCTAAAACTGACAGAGCGATGTTAAGAGACCAAACGAAGATGGATGAAACTAAGAAAGGGGAAACCACGATATACGGAATTGATTTGGCATATCCAGCCAATCATCCAGTGGTTTTAGTACGGACAATTTCGACAGGTGATCTTGTACAACATGTGAAAAAGATAAGCTTCTTGGGAGTCTCGTTTCTCCGGAATACGTATGTCGTCTATGATTTGGAGAATTTGGAGATTTGGAGATTTGGAGATTTGGAGATTTGGAGAATTTGGAGATTTGGAGATTTGGAGATTTGGACATCATCACCATTAAGATTCATAATGATTTCTAAACTAGTACACCCTAAGATAATAATTCCAGCGAATCATTGTATAAAACGGATATTAGAATTCTTTTTTCTTTGAATTGTTGTACTTAACAAACGTATGGTCTCTGAGGTTCCTACTCATAAGTTAAATATTTGGGTTACCTGCAGGTTGTAATAAATTAAGTAGATTTTTACTTTATCGGTATATTTAATAATATATCTTATGAATAAAGTACTAATTAATAATAAGATTGGGGTCCTGCATATAGCTTGTTATATACATAAATATATATAAAAAGCCATCCAAAATCCAAGTCTTAATTTATTTATCTTTATACACCTAATCATTTGAGACTCCGACTGTACATTAAACAAGTTAATATTTAAATTACCTCCTCCATTAGTGAAGCAGTCTGTAGCAATTAATTAAGTAATGTTGCTATTATATTCTTTGAGTTTTCCTGTATAATAACTAGAAATAAGGTATATATTCATGAATTTATATATTCAATATAGTAAGTCTGTATTTAGTTTAGCATTTGCTTAGTAATTTTTTATAACTTACGTTAAACCTCTTCCTTTAATTCTTTTTTATATAATATAGAATATAATCAATCGTTAAAGATAACTTTCTCTGTAAGTAACGCTACTATTCAAAGATTCTTTGCATTACCTTTTATATTACCTTTTATATTACCTTTTATATTACCTTTTATATTACCTTTTATATTAGCTGCTTTAGTTATTATGCATTTAATAGCTTTACATATAAATGGTTCATCTAATGCAGTAGGAATAACCGGGAATTTAGACAGAATCCCATGAGCAANTTAGCTGCTTTAGTTATTATGCATTTAATAGCTTTACATATAAATGGTTCATCTAATGCAGTAGGAATAACCGGGAATTTAGACAGAATCCCATGAGCAATTATTTCCTGTTTAAGGACCTGATTACTCTATTTGTTTTCTTTCACCTAATACATTAGGTCATTCAGATGACTATATTCCTGGTAATCCAATGGTAACATTAATTGATAATAAGTTAATAATTGTCGCATTTAATTTAAATGAAAAAAGGTGAATTGCAAGAACATCTCCCTGAGAAAATTGCAGCGAAGTATAAATAACTTATTTTAGTCCGGAAGGAAATAATAAGATTGGATTTATTATATAAATACCTTTTTTCCACGCGCGTCCCTCTTTTTTCTCAACATCATTAAGCTTTATGCTCGCTCACGGAGTTTTTACACCGCCAAACGGTTTTCGCCGCGCAAATTCGTAGTTAGTTCAGAGGTACGAATAATCATATATATATACCAGTACACCCTAAGATTCGTTTTGGCCATTGAACCTTTGTTATACAACCTCAACACTAAGCTTCGTGGATTCCAAATCTTCCACAAGCTTGGTTTTGAGATTTGGGCAAAGGTCTGTGCATTTGCTGATGCCTTGACTATTTTCCTTAGGGACGACGACGATGCAAAGAAGGCTGCAAAGATTCTTGAAGAGTTTGGACAAGTTCTGAACTCTTCGGTGAATAAAAAGAAGTCTCTTTGCCTCAGACTCGGACCTTGCCCCGAATTACATCCCCATTTACAGTTCCCACAATCCATTTCTGAGGAAGCCGATATCAAATACCTTGGCTTTCCCCTCCAAAACCTTGATTGGGATAAAGAAATAGAGAAATTGGT
>NKZZ01001206.1:0-35753 GCA_002370815.1 Metschnikowia hamakuensis
ACTGGACAGTGTAGCTGGCTCTGGACACTGTACTTGAGTCTAGACACTCTGGACACTCTGGACACTCTGGACACTCTGGACACTGGACACTGGACACTGGACACTGGACAGTGTAGCTGGACACTGTAGCTGGCTCTGGACACTGTACTTGAGTCTAGACACTCTAGACACTCTGGACACTCTGGACACTGGACACTGGACACTGGACACTGCACAGTGTAGCTGGCTCTGGACACTGTACTTGAGTCTAGACACTCTAGACACTCTGGACACTCTGGACACTGGACACTGGACACTGGACACTGGACACTTTAATCGACTCTGGACATCCTACTCGATTCGCTGGACAAGACCATTATCAAAAGGAATCGAGACTGGCAACTTGGTTTGCTTTAATATGGTTTTTTTAAGCAGCTTCAACAGCCCCACCAACTCGTCTAATTCCGTAGCAGTACCTGAAACCGATATCATGGTGGCATTATTCGCAAATGCCAATACCCCACGTTTGGATGCTGTTTCATAGACAGTTTCATACAGAGCAGGCCTTGGAAGAAGCGACCGCATCTCGTACTCCTTCAGCAGCACCAACTCCTCCATGAGCTGGCCACGTTTATGCACAATGGACACGGCCTCCTCTAGGCTCAAGACACCAGTGAGTAGTAGGGCCGAGTATTCCCCGAGCGAGTGCCCCAAGAAATGGGAAACACGGGGATCTTTGCACATTCAACACCAACAACTGCGCCTCGTCAAGCGTAAGAGGAACATCATCCTCCACCTGCCCATTCATTAAATCCTGGCCTTTGTCGTGCATGATGTCCTGGTGGAACATCAACGTGGTGTGTGGCTTGGCGTATTCCTTGTGCAATTTGTACTCGGCCAAAGATGTGAGCATACAATGGGAAGTTTGCGGCCCCACAAAGCTCCACTGCACAAAGTGCATGTCGTAGCCATCGCCTTCTTTGGGAAGAGGCAAGATGAAGTTGGGGTTTTTAAAAGCTCTGGACACTGGACACTGGACACTGGACACTGGACACTGGACACTGGACACTGGACACTGGACACTGGACACTCTGGACACTGGACACTGGACACTATGCTTGAGTCTAGACACTGGACACTGGACACTATGCTTGAGTCTAGACACTCTAGACACTCTAGACACTCTGGACACCGGACGCTGTAGCTGGCTCTGAACACTCTAGTTGGCTCTGGACACTCTAGTTCTAGGCCAGTGGATCATGACATCTGTGGTTAGTAGACATCTGTAGTAGACATCTTAAACTGTAGACATCTTTAACTGTAGACATCTTTAACCGTAGACATCTCAAACTGTAGACATCTTAAACTGTAGACATCTTTAACTGTAGACATCTGATGGACCATGATGACCCTCTGATAACACTGTAATTCTCTCTCTCTCTCTCTCTCTCTTCACTGTAATTCTCTCTCTCTTCACTGTGGAGAATTAATTCACAGGTCAAAGACTGGCCCTGACCACGAGAAACTCGGACCCACTGTGGAGGCCTGAACGCAACAAGTCACTCTGGCTCTTTTTCATAAAGTCATATGTCACCACATAAAGCGACTTATGGGTTTTTTCTCCCATCATGGCGAGAAACTCGTCGTCCTTGAAGTAGTGCACACTGACCTTTTCTTGACCACTGACCTTTCCTTGACCACTGACCTTTTCTTGACCACTGATCTTTTCTTGACCACTGACCTTTTCTTGACCACTGACCTTTTCTTGTTCACCAACCTTTTCTTGATCACTGACCTTATCCTGATCACTGACCTTATCCTGATCACTGACCTGCTCTTTGTCTTGTTGAAAAAAGTGCAAGAACTGATCTTCAAACTCTCGGTTGGGTGAGCTGGACCGAATATAAATCAGAACCTTATGGTATACCCTTTGCAATTGCGTGAGCAAATGGATGGCTAGAAGATCCGACCCACTCAAACGATCGCTATGGTCAAGCACCAACCTCAAGTCCTTATGGTCGTCCGCCATATAAAAAGTAGTCAACAACACCGCCACATGGCATTTGCACTCCTGTAAAAGCTGGTCGTATTCCAACACAAGGTCACTATTCTCAGCATCGTTCTGTACCAAGCTCGAGGCCACCATCGACGTGAGCAAGAGATTGGCCAGCCCACTGACCTGCTCATTGATGAGAGCCATGAAATTCTTGGCCGGGGCTAAAAGCAGTTTGGTGGAGAACTTGATGTGTAAGAGCGAGCTAAAGGCCTTGACAATGGCAAGCATCGACACCAGGTCTGCATATTCCTGTTCATTTCCGGTAAAGTCCCCTGTAGACGAAGAAGCCTCCAAGAGATGAGACGTTCTGGAGTCAAATTGCCGCAAATGCACGGCCTTGACCTCGGTGGAATGTGTAGACGGGTCCAAGTCTCTGAGGAGCTGTAACACATTTGAAACCGTATCGATTTTCTTCAATAAAAGCACCACTGCCGAGAACCCAAAGCGGTTCAAGTTATCGAGCGATAACTCATTGGTGGTTTGCGATAAAAGCTCCTCATTCTCCTTCCCCTTTCGCTGGCTTCCCCACGTAGACATCTGGTTTCTGTGGTGAGGAGGATATACCCAGAGAGCCAACGGCGTGGTGAAGAAGGTGGTGACCAAGGCCATGACAATGAACATGGAGTACACGGTGGGCGAGATGATGTGTGCATTCAACCCAATGTTCAACACCACAATCTCCACGATTCCCTTGCAAGACATGAGCACGCCCACGGCCAACGAGTCTCTCCAAACCAAGCCACATGCCTTGGCAGCAATGTACCCACCAGCAATCTTCCCCACCATGGCTAGAGCAATAACAGCCACCACGTAAGCCCAGTCGATGGCTCTGCTCAAGTCGCCCAAATTCACATTCAACCCTGCCATGGCAAAGTAGATCGGAATTAACACCAAGTGCACCAAGTCCTCGAGTTTCTCGGTGATCTTAATCACGTAGCCATTGTCTCTTGGTACAATGACACCCACCATAAAAGCCCCAAATATAGGGTGCACGCCAATGATATCCGTATAGAAAGCAGACACAAACACCATGCCTATAATGATCACCATCAGCACCTGGGAAGGCACACCAGTGGTCAAGTCGCTGGTGAAATTCCGTAAAAAGTAGGAAAACGCCGCCCGAACTGGGTACATGAGAAGCAAGAACCAGGCCACGGTGAGGAGCAAGATGTACACGGTTTGCACGCCCGAGCCGGCATTGGCAAGCGTCACCACGAGAGCAAGCAAGATCCAGCCCACCAAATCATTGATGATGCCCGCAGACAACACAATGGTCCCCACGCGGTCGCCAATGAGGTTCAAGTCCACGAGGATCCGGGCCAACACGGGGAACGCCGTGATACACAAGGCCACGGCTATAAACACCATGTAAGTGGAAAAAGACACGGAATCGGAGCCCGTTTCGTGGTACTCATTGTACAAGCCTCTTGCAATGGCACAACCCAAGCCAAACGGAATGGCCATATTAATAAACCCCACCGTAAACGCCACGCGGGCATTTCTCCGGATATACTGTAGGTCCACCTCCAACCCCACAATAAAGAGAAACAAGATGATGCCCACGTTGGCCACCAACGTCAAGCCGGCCTTGGACTCGGGCGGGAAGCACGTGCTTGTAAACCCCGGGATCCGCCCCATCACCGTGGGTCCAAGGAGAATGCCACTCAACACCTCGGCAATCACCCTTGGTTGCTGGAGTTTTCGAAGGGGGTAATTGAGAATATGGCAGAACGCCATGATCACTATGGCCTGGAAGAGGAAGAGCGTGTAGGGAGACGACGCCGAGTACTCCAACGGGTTGCGTCCGGCCACCACGCCCGCCACGGAGCCGGTAGAAACGGCCATTCAGAGGAGCTGGGAGATTCTGGAGATGGAATTCTGGGGTTCTAAAAACCAGGAGATTCAGAAAAGGGGTTTCTGGGGGTCTAAAAACCAGGAGATTCAGAAAAGGGGTTTCTGGGGTTCTAAAAACCAGGAGATTCAGAAAAGGGGTTTCTGGGGGTCTGAAAACCTGGGAGATTCAGAAAATGGAAATCTGGTGGTCTAAAAACACTGGGAGATTCATAAAAACCAGGAGATTCAGAAAAGGGGTTTCTGGGGGTCTGAAAACCTGGGAGATTCAGAAAATGGAAATCTGGGGGTCTAAAAACACTGGGAGATTCAGAAAAACCAGGAGATTCAGAAAAGGGGTTTCTGGGGGTCTAAAAACCTGGGAGACTCTAAAAATGGAATTCTGGGGGTCTAAAAACACTGGGAGATTCAGAAAAACCAGGAGATTCAGGAAATCAATAGAGCCAAGCCAAAAAGATAATCTAATCTAAGAAATAAACACCGCCATGGAATATTTGAGTGTGTATTGAGTTTTTAATCCGTGTTTTTGATTTGCGTGAATGTGGTACGAATGTATTGTAAAGTTGAGTATTTTTAATTAAGAGGGGTGAAAGGGTAAAAAACTGGGGTAAGAAAAGTCGCATTTTTCCGGTGCATTTCTGCCTCTCGGGTCCCGGTCCCCGCCCCAGTCCCGGTTCCAGTTCCGGTTCCGACCTCCAATTTCCGGTGTACTTTTTGGCATTTTTGGGACTTTTCGATCGTTTGGAACTTTTCGATCGTTTCCTTTTGATCGTTTTTGGCACTGTCCCTTTTTTTTACTTACTGGAGCTTGGACTCCAAGTTCACCAAAAGACTAAAGGTCTCGCGTGGCATGCGGTACTGGATCATGCCTGCGTACACCATGCAGTTCTTGGCAATGGTCCGTAACTTCTCAAGCTCTTGACGGAGCTGGGGCCCGGCGCCGTACTTCTTGGTGGCCAAGGCGTAGTGGAGCTGTGATACACAGGTCATGACGATGGTAAGCACGGACGGAATGACCTTGACCAACGACACGTCGCAGGTGTTAAGGGCCTCTGCTGCGGAGCGGATGATGAAGAAGTCGTCGGTGTCGACAATGGGCAAGAGCTCCAATTTTTTGACGGCATCGAGCGTGCCCTGCCAGTCCTTTTGGACAAACGATTGGCGCATGTCGATCATGGGGAGAAGGTACCCTGCAATGTCGCTTTCCTTGTGAGACACTTTTTGCGAGATGTGGCTGTTGTTGTTGAACACCTCCATGATGTGCTTGCTGAGCAAGATGAAGTTGTTTTCCACCGATGCCTTTTCGCCGGCTTGGCTGGCCTCGTCGTTGATGAGCGGCCGGTCGAGTTCCGTCACCGATAAGAGCTCACTAAGGAACTTGTTGATGAGCGACACCACGGTGTTGTACTCCTGGCAGAGCTGGTAGAGCCGCAAGGCATCGAACACCCGGCCTTCTTCCTCACATCTCCGGGCGCTGACCTCCGTGATTTGCATGTAGAACTGCCGGAGGTTGCTGAGGTTGATGAGCGCCCGTTGCTTCTCCAAGATCCCCGGAGTTTTCTCTCCATTGTGCTCGTTCAACTCGCCAAGCAAAAGGTTGAATTCCCTAGACACGAGAATGAGTTCCCGGAGCGCCTCGTAGCACTTTTCATTCTCGGAAGTGCACTTTCCTCCGCGTGACATGCAAATAAGAATGAGGTACTGGGCTGCCACCTTTGGGTCGCTGATTTTGAACGTACGCGTGTACGACCCCAAAAGACGACTGTAGTTGAGCTCCAAGGCATCGCCTGACCCCACCACTAGAAGCTCGTCTGTAGTGGCACTGGACGTCTTCAAGAGCCCGTAATAGCAGAGCGAAATGGCCAAGTGCACGGCATCACACTCGCTGATATGCTCATAAATGTACTTGATGGCCAACTCGTAGAGCCCAAGCAACACCAATGTCTTGGCGTACAGTGGGTTGTTGGAGGAGGCATTGAACCTGGAAGGGCCCAAGGAAACCACCTTGGCCTGGAGGTTTTCGAGCCTATAGTTCTCAAACAAGAGGTTGGACGAGTGGTCTTGCAGGAACTCGTTGATGATCAGTAAGTGGAACCAAAGCCAGTCTTCCATGCTCAAGTTCAAGGGCGACGGCAACGTCTTTTTGCCCAAATCACACTTGGCAATGATCTTGTACACTGCATACTTGTATGGGTCAAACAGCGGCGAGTTCTCGTCCATGTACTGGAAATTTTCGCTGAAATCGCTGGTGATTCTCTCCTGCAAGTCGCTGGACAATCCAAAACACTCTGATCTCACGTAGTGGGCAAGGTAGGCAGGGAAGTTGCGGTCGAACTTGTTGAAAGCATTTTCGTTGCTTCTGCAGAAGTCCACGGCTTCTTTATAGAGTCCACTTCTCATCAAATAGAACAAAAGAACCCATACATGGACATCGTTGAAACATAAGGTTCTCTCCAAAAGCTGCGAGTCGTTATTCTTCTTGATCACCTTGTCAATAAAATAAGACACTTTGTTGACGTTGTTTGCATGCAGAAACTGAGCGGGTTTCTTATCGTCTTTGGTGTAGATTTCGTCCAAGTAGTTGAAAAATTGTTGTTCCAAAGCAGACTTGGCCGTCTGAACTATACGTTTCTTCAACAGGCCTTTTGAGCCGTTGGACTCCGAGGACTCGTCGTCCATCCCATAAAACGCTTGTTCCTGGTTTACAGTGGCCAATTTTTCGTTGGTAAAGTCGGCCATGTGTCTCCAAATATCTGCCATTTGCTTGGACTTGAAGTCACTGCTGGATTTGCTCAAATCTTCCAAACTCAAGCAGATGGGAAACGGCTTTCCCTGCAACCGACTTTCATTAAGGTTGTAGGTGATTTTGGCACAGCTCTCAAACTTCTCCCTGCTCACGTGCCTGGTGGACTGTTTGGAGTCGGACAACGAAGATAAGATGTGGTAGTTTCCGGGTAACGACTTGTTCCAAGTGAAAGATTTGGCCAAGTCTTCACTGGAGATTTTCGATTTGATGGGGATCCCCAAGTTCTTCTTCAAGTCGTCCTTCCGGATCTTCCAATCAATCGAGATATTCTGGTTGATAAAGTTATCAAAGTCCCGAGAGGCCGAAACCAACGACAGTTCAATGGCACTAAGAATGTTCTCCTCTTTCTTTGCCGTTAAGTAGTTTTCCACATCTGCAGGATTGGACACAGACCCCAAGCCAACCGAATTATCTGGGCCCGGGTACTCCCTTCCTTCTCCCGAGGGTAAAACCAGGAGTTCGTTTTCAAAGTCCGAAGCATTGATTCCACTTCCGGATAGAAGGTAGTGTGCACGCGTAAAGGTGTTGTCGTTGATATCTTTATGTCTCAATTGGTTTGTTTCCTTCTTCAACTCATTCAACGTCAAGTTAATGGGGCCAATATTGGCATGGGAGATTTTGGGTAAGTTATGGGCCGAATCCAACAAATCCTTCAATGCAGTATTGGATTTAAGATCGGAATTGGGTTGTACTGCACTCAATGGGGGTTGGACATTTTTATTAAAGAGTCCATTTGGGTTATTTAGGCCGTTCTGTCCAGTTTGTCCATTCAAACCGTTGAATCCAGATTGTCCCGATTGTCCACTTAACCCGCTGAATCCAGATTGTCCACTTTGAGTTTGTCCAGTAGATTGTCCAGTAGATTGTCCAAACAATGAGGTGGACGGAGTTGGATTTGCAGGGGCCAGGGATGGCGCGTTCAGAGCGGCACCAAAAGAAAACCCCGAAGAGCCGCTGGGTTTATTGCCAAAAAGGGACATGTCGATCTGGCGTGTATTCGATCTGGCGTCTATTCGATCTGGCGTTTATTGGTGGAAGGTTGTATTGATGGAGTGTATTTATGGAGGGCTGGAGCGAGCGCGAGGCCGCATCGAGAGCGCGCGCGTTACCCGGCGAAGGCGCACTATATAAAGCCTCAGGATTTCCCACCTTTTTTTTTTCCCCAACTACTATTCCATCACAATAGACAGTACACCGTTATCGCATGTCTTTGGTTGGTGGCCGCGTGCAGTTTTTGCATGGCGGCTGCTATTGCCGGGGCACGCATCTATAATAATCGAGTGTGATAGCTGATGGAGAGATCAATTGGGCCTTTAAAGAACCTGTCTGGATCTCAGAGCTGAAAGAGAGGTGTCAGTAGGCCCAAACATCTACAAATTGGCTGAAACCATGGATTGTCAAGAAATGTCTGCATAGCTGGACTATTGTCTGCATAGCTGGACTATTGTCTGCATGAGCTGGATTGCTATTTCACAGTTCCAAAGTCTTCTACTAATCACTTAGGATACCTTCTATTGCTATTCAGTTAGGATACCTTCTATTGCTATAATAGTTGCAAGTTCCTATTTCGTCTCTTTATTTCATAACCTGCGTTTATGGAATCTCAACATCTTTTTGTTCTCTATACTACTCTGCACTCCACTGTACTATTAGTAGTCAAAGCAATACGAATAGAGATCGTTCAGTGTCTCTATTCTTATTTGAAAAGACACTTCTAAACATAACGTATAAAGCTATTTCAATCCGTTCCTCATGGTTTAAGGGTATTTCCACGAATCTAAGTTCTCCCGCGTTATATGCAGGCCCTTTTCACTTTTTAGAGAAACTCATAGCCAGTACATCTTTAGATCTAGATTTGGATCTGGATTCAGATTTAAAAATAAATTTAGATAGAGAGATGGAGATGGAGATGGAGATGGAGATAGGATATGGTGGACTATGTGCAGGTGCATGAAGTTGTGTACGAGAAAATAGTAGTTTTCTGGCCTACCACTTGATCAATTTGGCTAAAATTAAGCTAACATCATTCGATACATACAATTATGCTACTGCCTAAATTTGAACTTGCTAGGGTTGCTGGAACCCTGGAAACCGACCCCCAGCTGACCTGCACATACCATTGTTCCTGTATATAGTTCTCTCGCGTGCATTAGGCACATCAACGACATCCCCCCAATTCAAGCCAGTGATAATTCCAGTACAGTTTTCACGATTTCCAATATAGTTCTCAGTACCTCAAGCTATAGTTAAACTCTACTGGCCCTTTTCCCCTTTTCCAGGCTCCCCTGGGGGTCCCAAGAAACCAAATAGACCAGTACACCCCAAGACCCATTAGATACTCACAGCTATATCATCAATATTTGATCTATAGTAAACATGGTGAAAAGCCAAGTAATTTCACGTGGAGAGAATTTCTCCATTTGGTTTTCTATTAATACCTAATGTAATATCAATGATTCCATGAGGATTAAAGAAAGGGTTAAGTGCTAGTTTCAATAAGAGGAGATCGTCAAATGTCCGTGGTGGTGTTATGGGAGAAAGAGACATGTTTAAAGATGAAGAAGTCCAGTCCTCAGGGTAAATAGTCGCTTTTTATTGAAGGGCCTTTTATTGAAGGGCCTTTTATTGAAGGGCCTCTATTGAAGGGCCTTTTATTGAAGGTTAGGGATGAATTCGACCGGGTTATATGCAGTACCTGCCATCTAGTGCCATCGAAAGTACACTCCACCTGCTAAGCATGGCCATGCCACCTATCAACCAAATTTTGGGCAATTTTATTTTTGGCTTTTTTATTTTGGCCTTTTTATTTTGGCCTTTTTTATTTTTGGGCAATCTTTCATTTTCTTTTATTTTCGATTCAGCCAAATTTGAATTATTGAGTCTCCTGCACATAATCACATACCGTCCACTCCCACCCACTTCTCCGTGTCTGAAGCCTCCGACATCTCGAAGCTCAAACTCGAAGCTCAATCTCGAAGCTCAAACTCGACTCAAACTCGAAGCTCAAACTCGTAGACAAAGCTGCCCAAGAACTAGTCGTCACGCCCTGGGAAGTCGATGCAGGTTTGGACGAAAACCGTGATTCCAAGGCCTTTGATTACAATAAACTTATAGAGTCCTTTGGCACCAACAAATCACCCCCGAGTTCTTGCAAAGATTCAAGGACGTCACGGGCGACGAACCCCACCTTTTTCTCAAAAGAGGGGTCTTTTTGTCCGAGAGAGATTTGACCAAAATCTTGGACTTGTATGAGCATGGAGAGCCTTTCGCCACGTACGCTTTCTGTTGGAGAACCAAATGGACTGCGACCTCTCCCCCCGATTCAACCTCTCCCCCCGATTCAACCTCTCCCCCCGATTCAACCTCTCCCCCCGATTCTACTGCTATATCTATAGAAAAAAAAAAAAGGGATGGATTAGGCTACCAGACAAAATGGTGGTTATGAAAATGGTGGTTATGTGGTTTTGAGCCCTGTCGCGACAGTTGGTTACGAGCACTGCATTTTTATGAGCATTGCCATGAGTTTGCGGAATGGTCAGGCAAAATCAAGCAAAATCAAGCAAAATTGGAGATTACTACCAGTACATATATATATTCTTTCTATAGTTCAAATGATAAGATTTGGTTCATTAATACGCTTGATTTTTTAGACTCCATATTTGGTCTCTGGATATTTACTCTCTCTTTATGACCACGACTTTTTCTTTTAACTAGTTGGACTGTTCACTAAATAAAGGACTTTGACTTGGACTTGACTTGGACTTGGACTTGAGTTGGAGTTGGATCTTTATATATTAGTGAGGCTACATTTATGCAAGCCCCTGAACCCGTTGTGTTTGTGTCAGAGTTCGCACTCTGCGAACTATAAAAGGAGGCCATTTCCTCTCATTATTTATACAGCTCTTTTTTTCCATGTCTCTGATTTCTGCTGCTGTTGATAAAGGGCCAAGTTCCTGGGCTCAATAAGCAAATCCACTTAAAGGCTTCTTTGACCAGTTTACTTGGATATTTTGTCTTGAACAACTTTGATGATTATTGTGTTAGGTATGTTGATCATTATATATATACTTTTTATAGTTCAAATCAATTATTGATAGGAGCTTTTTAGGAACATTACAGAAGTGAGGATACGAATATTAGGAATATTGAGTATAGTAATATTACAGGAAATTTATGGGTTTAGGAATATCAGGAATATTATGGGATAGGATTATTAAGAGAAGATTGTGGTCTAGTAATAGTTATTCCTAGGTTCATTGATATATCTATACCTATGATCCAAGCTTGTATTCTGCATATTATTTAGTGGTTACTTAAAAAATCATAACCGGGGAATTATAGACCATTTAGTGTGGATGGCCTAGCTGCGCTTTACGAAATACCTATTGATCTTGCATTTATGGATCTTGCATTTATGGATCTTGCATTTATGGATCTTGCATTTATGGATCTTGCATTTATGGATCTTGCATTTCTCGTTGGTGCAGGATATCGGCCCTCGGCGGCCATGCAGGAGCAGCCCCCTCCCCCCTCTCCCCGCGAAATATATAAAGCTGCGCATTCCCCCTAATTTCAAAGCCATCCCAGAAAATTGTCTCATGCCCTACCATTTATAATATGATAAATATTGTATACAATGAGAGATATAAAGAGATAGAGTTAGTACCTTGATCTCTCTTTTCCTTCTCCTCGTTTCAAATACTATTACTTACTGTTACGTCTACATCTACGATATTACTCCTGCCAGACAATGGTTTGTGGATATTACTCCTGCCAGACAATGGTTTGTGGATATTACTCCTGCCAGACAATGGTTTGTGGATATTACTCTTGCCAGACTCTATGGTTGTGGTTCCAATCAGTCTACCAAACGATTTATCAGAATCTGTACCAAACCGATCAATTCCCTTTTTTTCTTTCGGAAAACGTGGAATGTCAGTCGAGCTAGTGATGCATTGCTCACATTTGTCACTGTACAGCATCATGAACCTACAAACTTGAAGCCAAGCAAGGATATTTACAACTTTAGATATTTAGATATTTAGATATCAGATATTGAGATACTAGATACTTGGATATTTAGACAAGGAATGATTTGGGGATTCATGGATGATATAAATGAAGCAAGATGGTGAGATCTTTTTAAAAGACGAAACTAAGGAAAATCTCTTATCTAACTTTTTTCAAATTACTTATTTAACTTGTTTCGGAACAGAAAAAAAAAGAAATGGGGTCAAGAGCTATGATTGAAAAGAAAAAAAATCCAGTTAAAAATACTAGATTTTTGGCTTATCACTACTAAAAGATTTTTCCAATTACCCTATGGCCTTCTCCAATATCCCAAGCGAAAACGAAGACATTGGGAACTCGTCATCTGATTATCTGACGATATTCGCTAGGACAGTGATTGGTCGGCTCCCGGCAAAAAAAAAAATAAAATAAAATAAAATAAAATAAAAAAAACAGAGGTTCCGAGAACAAGTCCCAACCCAAAGAACTATTAAGTAGTAGTAGAAATATAGTGGTGTGGTGGAGAGTGTGTAGTCGTAGAAGAGTGTGGGAGTGTGGAGAGTGTGTAGTCGAAGAGAGTGTGGGAGTGTATATAGTCCTAGAGAGTGTGGAGAGTGGCGGAGTGTATATAGTCGTAGAGAGTATGGGTGTGTATTGACGAGACCTGCATATATCCCATGCTTTCTCCCCTTTTTTAGGTTAAAAATCTTAAGTTGAAAAAAACTCTCCAATTACAAGTGCATTTGAGAAAATTTGGTGCTGAGAACAAAGGGTTTGGTCCAATCTTGGGTGCATGCGCGAACTTTCTTGGCTCATTTCAAAGGCAATTGGCACGTTTCTTGGCTCATTTCAAAGGCATTTGGCACGTTTCTTGGCTACTTTCAAAGGCAATTGACACGTTTCTTGGCTAATTTTTTTGGTGTGTTTTTTTTTGGAAGTTTTTTAAAAAGAAAAACAGATATTTTCAAATATTAAAAAAAATTAGACATTTTACCTTGGGAAGCATTTGTAAAACGTCACGTTAAGAGGTATGCAGATGCAGAATTCGGCTAATTTGATGTGAATGTCGAAACTCCCTGAAAATTAGCTTAAATTTTGGGGAAATGGGTTTTTTCTTCTTTTTTTTCCATGCCCCTCTTACCCATTATTCCTTAATCATCCGATCAATCAGTTTTGCCTGATCATTGTTAATGTTCAAAATCATTTAGTATTCGCAGGTCCTGCACACAGCACACAGACCCTCTTCTCCACCCGAATCATGTACAACCACCGAAAAAAGATCTCAGTGTCGCTTAAATTGTTTCAGCAGTAACTCAATGATACTATGAAGCCATTAATTCTAGTAAATCAGGTATATAGCGCTCGTCAGGCATATAACCGACCCAGAAACTCTCAATGAGTCTGGAGAGCCCAGGAAGAATGGGAACCACCCAGTATTCTTGGCTTGTCATTTGCGAGACCCATTTAAGGGACCTGCACACATTAGCCAAGCATCCAGACACCAAAAGAAAATTATTCGTTTGTGTAGTGACCAGGCAGACAAACAATGCGGCCTGCAGGTAGCGCCTCGCTTGCGCGCAGAGTGCCTCGGTGTATACCGTCCGCGGCTTGGAACTTGTTCACTACTAAACACGATCTTCTCCACACCGGCCACAAGGGGTATTGTTTTGTATAAAGTTAATTTCTCAATGGGCACGTGAATAAAGAAATCTGAAATAAACGAGCGGTTTCCTAATTCGGACATTTCGCCAAGCAATCCCCAGGGCCAGGTTTTCCTCTAAAAGAGCCAGATTTTCCTCTAAATAAAGCCAGATTTTCCTCTAAAAAAGCCAGGTTTTCCTCTAAATAAAGCCAGATTTTCCTCTAAAAAAGCCAGGTTTTCCTCTAAAAAAGCCAGATTTTCCTCTAAAAAAGCCAGGTTTTCCTCTAAATAAAGCCAGGTTTTCCTCTAAAAAAGCCAGATTTTCCTCTAAATAAGCCAGGTTTTCCTCTAAATAAAGCCAGGTTTTCCTCTAAATAAAGCCAGGTTTTCCTCTAAAAAAGCCAGATTTCCCTCTAAATAAAGCCAGGTTTTCCTCTAAATAGAGCCAGATTTTCCTCTAAAAAAGCCAGGTTTTCCTCGAAATAAAGCCAGGTTTTCCTCTAAAAAAGCCCGATTTCCCTCCGTCCCCAACTCGTTCCACCAAACTTTTTCCCCCAAACCATGAAGTACTTGGCCGGCCTCGCTCTCTACGTTCTCAGCGCAAATGCTGCTGCTCTCTCTCCAAGAGATGCTCAGACCACTTATCCCGACACAGAAAACGCTGATAACGGAAAACCTTGTATTGACTACGTCAACAGTCAATTCGACGACGTGCCCCAGGAGTGTATGTACGATTACGTGTGCAACCACCTTGCTAGCGACTCGTTTGAGAGGTGTTTCGAGGAGGAAAAAAGAGCCCAACGGTGTCATTTCCAGGGCTGACTTGAAGGCCTTGACTTTCACCTGCCAACAGCAAGCCATTTGTCTGTACTATGAAGACGAAGACTATGGAACTTACGACGGGTATAACCCGAGGCCTACCCCGAGGATGGCGAGTACTACCCCGAGGAAGATGAAAACGAGCCTTACCTCGAGCCTTTGCAGCCTTTGCAGCCTAAGGAACCCAAGAATAAGGGATTGAATTTCGAAGGTGATTTGGGCAAGTTTCCTGAGAAAGAACCAACCGAAGATCTTCATGTGAACTGGGAGGACATTAAATTCGACCGTTAAAGTTAATTTGATGTTTTTTTTTCGAATACCTGTAGATTTTAAAAAGGTGTAGGAAAAATGGAACCGTTGCACTTTAACTGTGGCTCGGTTTAATGGAGGTTTTATGTCTGTGCCTGCATATAAGCACCCACCGTCCATCTTGTCCAAATCCACCAGAAACCACTTTTGGCTATTAATTGTGGCTACTACAAAATAGAAGTACCCCTAAAGACTGTAATCATGTGTCCTGCAGCTAATCTCCGGGCCATTTTCTGGCCTGGATCTCATTCACCCGACTCCAAAATCGTCAGAATCAATTGAAAACTGTCCCAACACTTCCTTGGGATATTCTTCTTGATATAATTGTATTAATGACTTTGACGGCCGAAATTTGGCTACAAAACGGCTCGTTTATCGTGATTACTGACACTTAGCCACCGACCCACCAACAAAAATCCCATTTCAACCAGATCATTATGTACCTTCAAACTCCAGGAATCATTCCTTTTTTTCTGAAAGCTAATTTCGGCATTTTGGTGTTTTTTATGGGTATGGTTACATGTGCGCAGTATGCAGGATCACATAACCTTTCAACAAAGAAACTTTAAAGAACGACTGACGCACAAAAAGAGACTTTGAAGCGGAATCTTTTTTAAAGGTTTCACGAAAGGAGTTCCAGAAATTGATTATATAAGCAGGAGGCTCCCTCAGCTTTGAGCACCAACCGTTTCCAGTATAGTCTCCTACAAGAATGAGCGACTGAGACGACCACTTAAGCTCCACACGTTAAAGTTGATTTTAAAAAGAGACAATCCAAATACAGGGGTATTTCTACAATGTGAAAGAATTTGTGAGTATTTTGAGAACTTTTTGTGGGAATTGTGTGAGTATTTAGTGAGTATTTTGAGTATTTCTGGAGCGCGCGGTTGTATGCAGTCTTTTGCACCCACCAAGCTAAAAAACAACCAAACACTAAGCCATGGATCTATTTCTATGATTTATAGGTAGTTTCTTCATCGTCACAGCCAGTTTTCTATGCCAGGAGGTTCAACGGGTAAAACTCTCAAGACCCGTACACCCACCCACATGTCCCAATACACAGTACCCAGTTTAGTACAGTCTAGTCTACAGTCTCTAGTCTACAGAGTACAGTACAGTACAGTCTCCACTCTACAGAGTACAGTACAGTACAGTCTCTAGTATATAGAGTAGAGTAGAGTCTAGGATATAGTCTAAAGTGGAATATAGAAGAGAGTGTACAGAGATTAATAGTATATAGAGTACAGAATGAAGTAGAGTGGTATGGTCTAGAGTGGAATTGGGTAGAGTATAGTCTCTAGGATATAAAGTAGAGTATAGTATAGAGTATAGTCTATACAGCATAGTATAGTCTCTAGTATAGAGTATACAGAGTAGATATAAAGTATAGTATAGTCTTTGGTGTAGAGTAGAGTAGATATAAAGTAGAGTATAGCCTATAGTGTAGAGTAGAGTAGAGTAGTGTATAGTGGAATAGGGAGAGATCAATTCTTTAGGTTAAATTCATTCGTGTCACACCAGACTACACCGTACGTTCAGGCACGCGCTATATGCAGTGCCACTAAGGACGATATAATCCAATATTTCATATAATACTTTTTATAGCTCTATTCTTCTATAAATTCTCCAGGAATAAATGGATATTTCCAGTCAGGAACCTCTTTGCATGCAGTCCACGTCACTCCAGAAATAGAGTTTCAGTGTAGTCCTATAGCCCAAGTCTTTATTGGCAGAATCCAGTCTCCAGGGTAAGTACTCAGGATTAGATTCTCTCCAGTTTCTAGAATTCGAGGATTTAAGAACAAGGCTACGCTAAGGACTTGAATGAAAAGGTGGCCGTTGCTCAAAAGGCCGTGGAGGAGAAGAAGGAGCTCAAGGTCAAGTTGGCTATTAAAATCGGTTTTTACTGCTAAACTCTGGTTTTTACTGCTAAACTCTGGTTTTTACTGCTAAACTCTGGTTTTACTGCTAAAGTCTAAACGGGCCTGCAAGGGAGTGACCTCGGCCTCCTGGTCCAATGATTGCATGGTTCTTCCATGGATGGAATTAACTCCCACAGCAGTAATGATAGCAGTAGAGGCACCCGCAAGAATCTTTGCTCCGGAAATAAGGAACGGGTCCTTAAACCATTTGGAGGATGACCTCCAGCACATTGATCATAAATAAGAAAGAACCTGGGTTTTGATGGGTAAAAAAAATGGTGCGAATATGGGGGGGCATATGGCCTTTATATATGTTTTCGCGCATTTGCCCTCTTAAATTGCAACCATTTAAATCGCGCATACTTCCATATATAAAGAGCCACGCCCCTCGCATTATTTTTACAACCCACTTTTTATTTCTACAGCCATCCTTCCTACTTCTTAACAATGTCACAAGGAGTATTGCTTTACTAACAGTATCTTAATGGACTTGAATGTAAGGTGGCCGTTGCTCAAAAGGGCGTGGAGGAGAAGAAGGAGCTCAAGGCCAAGTTGGCTATTGAACTCGGTTTTTACTGCTAAAGTGGGGGTCTTTACTGCCAAGTTGTTTGGTTTGAATCCAATAAAAGAAGCGTCCACCGAGACTTGACGAACCCAAGGACGAACCCAAGGAAAGTTTAGGAGGACGGCTGAATCGCAGGAGTTGACTTGGGATTCTCGCCGAAAATCAGCCAGAAGCTTCCGGTAGTTTGTGATCATGGATGGCCAATACAGGCGCACATACATCTCCGAAAACGCATTGAAGCCCGGAAAAGTGCCCCTTACGTTCGGGAAAGTCAGTGGATCAATTTTATCGGTTTTTGCCCCGAGATCAGCACGGGTCGTTGGTCTTGGTGGTGCCAGACCTTACTTCGGATGGAAGTGCCTTGGCTGGGTCTTTGCACGCATGTCCAGTCCAGGAACATCATCTTGGTTAGTCTCTAGTATATACAGTACAGTCTTTAGATAGAGTATAGGAGAGTATAGTCTCTGGTTTGAGTGAGACTTTAATAGTCTTAGTAAGAGACATCACACTGATTCTTCTCCGGAATGAGGAAGTACGCAAAATGGAGAGGCAAGATCTTCTCGTGTTTTGGGAAGAAGATATAGCAGCTCAATAACGGTGGGCTGATAATCAGTTGTATCCCGAAACACTAGAGTATGGTATTATATAGAGTAGTGTAGTGTAGAGTAGAGTATAGTCTATAGTCTAGAGTATGGAGTAGAGTATAGTCTTTAGTAAATAGAGTAGAGTATAGAGTAGAGTATAGTCTCTTATATATAGAGTGGAATATAGTGTAGAGTAGAGTATAGTATAGAGTATAGTCTCTAATATATGGAGTAGTGTAGTCTACAATGTAGTGTATAGTCTCTAAAATTTAGAGTGGAGTATAGAGTAGTATAGTCTCTAGTAGAGTTTCTAGTATAAAGCATAGAGCATAGACTAGTCCATAGTGCAGAGTGTATTGTAGAGTATAGAGTAGAGTATAGTATAGAGTAGATCCTAGGCTAAGAGTAAATTCTCTAGTTTATAGAGTATAGAATAGTATAGTCTCTAGTATAGTATTGTCTCTAGTATAGGATGGTTTATAGTACAAAGTATAGAGTATAGAGTAGAGTATAGAGTAGAGTAGAGGAGAGTATAGAGAAGAGTATATTCTCTACTATCTAGAGTAGAGTAGACTAAGTCACTAATATATAGAGTAGAAAATGGAGTAGAGTAGAGTATAGAGTATAGAGTAGATATAGTACTGAATTTAGTAGAATCGAGCCTACTCTATAGAGTAAATTCTCTAGTTTATAGAGTAGAGTAGAGTACAGTCTCTAGTAAAGAGTGTAATGTAGAATAGAATAATTGGAGAGTACAGTCTCTAGTATATAGAGTAGAATAGAATTGATTAGAGTGGAGAGTATAGTATACCAGAGGGTATGGTATAGATTTAACTATAGAGTACTGAGTTCTTAGAATATGGTATGGAATATAGTGTAGAGAATAGAGTCCAGTATAGAGTATAACATAAGCTTAAGTGTAGGGTAGAGTAGAGAATTTTAATAGAATAGTATAGAGTACAGAGTATAGTGTAGCCTATGGTGTAGAGTAGAGTAGAGTAGAGGAGAGTAGAGGAGAGCAGAGTGAGTGAGAATTTGAGTGAGAACTTGAGTGAGAATTTGAGAGTGCGCATGGTGTTTCGCAGTAATTGAAGAGTCACCAGTGCAGCCAATTCATTTGTCCAGTAAATCAGACTTTCCATGAGTCCAAAGTCTTAAGCAACTTCATGGAGTATACTCTATAGTGTAGAGTAGAGTATATTATAGTCTATAGTATAGTCTTTAGTATACAGTGTAGAGTATAGTTTACTCACGCAGTGCCATAGAGTATACAGTAGAGAGTAGAGTATAGAGTAGAGTATGGTCTATAGTATAGATTGGGATATAGAATAGAGTATTGGGTTTATTAGAATAGAGTCTTAAAAGTGTCTAGTATATAGAGTAGAGTATAGAGTAGAGTATATTTAAGAGGATAGAGATTAGCGGAGAGTAGAGTATATAGAGCAGATACAGAGAAGAGCGGAGAATAGTATAGATTGGGATATAGAATAGAGTAGAGTATAGAGTACTGAGTCTAGTCTATAGAGTTTAAAGTGTCGAATAATAGAGAAGAGTAGAGTATAGAGTAGAGTATAGAGTAGAGTATGGAGTAGTGTAGATATAGAGTATCGTCTCTAATATATAAGGTAGAGTATTTCACACAGTATATCATAGAGTATAGAGTAGAGTAGAGTATAAAGTAGAGTATAGTCTATAGTGTAGAGTATGGTACAGCGTATAGTCTCTTGTATAGAGTGGATTCTAAAACAGTATGGAGCATAGTCTAGTCCATAGTATAGAGTATAGTATAGAGTAGAATAGAGTCTAGTCTATAGAGTATAGAGTATAGTATAGTATATAGAGTATAGTAGAGTATAGTCGAGTATATAGAGTATAGTCTCTAATATATAAGCTGGAGTATATTATAGAGTATTATAAGTATGGAATAGACCAGAATATAGTATATAGAGTCTAGAGATTATAGAGTATAGATGATAGTCTCTAATAAGTAGAGTATAGAATCGAGTATGGAATAGTATAGGATATGGCTAATAAGAATTAGAGCATGTTATAGAAAATAGAAGAGTATAGTGTATAGAAGATTCTGGAGAATAAAATTGTAGGATAGAGTAGAGAATTGAGAATGGAATATGAAGGTTTTATTATGGAGTTTGAATTCTGAAGTAGTTGGATCCAGTATAAGTACGGAACTGCTTCTTCTTTATTCACATCTGGGTCTGCAATTACCAAGTGTTGGTAGAGTAAAAATGCCATGCCCACAAGAAGTGTTCACGAAATTCATTTTTCTATTCTCCTGAGGATAAGACTGGTTTAACCCTTGGTTATCGCTCTCATACAATGCACCAGAGTCACGAAAGCCATCGGTGAAACTATCAGAATCATGTGGAAGAGAATAAAAGACCCATTTCTTTTTGTTGTTGCAAGGGGAATTCCAAATGCCTCTTCAAAGTTTTGAAGTTCACCACATGCAACAAATCTTAAAAGTCATACTCATTTTCAAGCGAGACGTTTGAGTCGACCATCGAGCTGGCGTCATCTTGATTTTCCATGAAGAGCTTGCGTTACTGACGTCATCTTGATTTTCCATGAAAAGCTCAAATTTCTTCTTGATTTTAACGTTTCTATTATCCAGCTTTGATGTTTTTGACTTGCCTCCTATTGACTTTTCGTTTTTGAACAAATTGATCAAATCTAGCCGCATTTCTTGACTCATGTCGTCAAAAATGCTTTCGTCTTTAGCTAATATGATTTCAATCGAACCCACCAGAGACCTTAAACACTACCACAACCAGTCCTTAAGATATACTTGAGATATTCCCAATTGTGCGTTAACATAAACGCTGTCATAAATGTGCCCGTGTGTCTCATTGGCCAACTAGAACTCTGGAAAGTATGGACCTTCTGGACTCAATTCTCGGCTTGTATTAAGCTTCTGTTATAATCAATTCCTTATTCCTTATCAAGCTGAGTTGATTGATGATTTCTTCCAATAACGCGGGAACCTTCCTGCCATAGATCCGACGGCTCGCTTCCGCCGATTCTACTCCTCCCGCCCTGACTTCAATCCCTCATCCGTAAGTGGAAGAAAAGGGAAGAAAAGGGAAGAAAGGGAAGAAAAGGGAAGAAAAGGGAAGAAAAGGGAAGAAAAGGGAAGAAAAGGGAAGAAAAGGGAAGAAGAAAGGAGGTCGTGAAAAAGAGAAAAAGTGTGGAAAAAGGGGAAAAGTGTGGAAGAAAAAGTGTGGGAAAATCTCAGAGAAAAAACCGGGGGTTGGGGGTTTATATACAATTTCCCTTTTCTCGCCCCGCGCTGTTGAATTGCAGCCATCGGCCATGCAGGAGCACCCCCTCCAACCCTCCCCCCTTCCACCGCGAAATATATAAAGCTCCTCATTTTGGAGCAAATTCCATCGTTCAATCACCAGGATATTTATTCCCAATGTATACTCTTTTGATGTCCTGCATACAGGAAGTCAAAGTTAGTCAAAGTGCAAGTATGAGGAGCCACAGCTTTTTCTCAAAGTCTCTGAGATGGGTTCTTAGGGTGTACTGGTCGTCTTAATTTTTTTTCAAAAGTCCTAGCATACAGATTAGAAGAGAAACAAGATCCAATGTTTTTAAGGACAGACATCAAGTAGTATGGTGGGTTATTGGAAATTTCGGTAATGCATGTCCGGTACATAGCTATGCGAGTTCTGTATATGGACTATATACCTGCATATAGATGATGAATCCTGCATATAGGCGCCTCAATAAGGACACTTCACTGAAAGCGTTCTTAAAATACAGTATACGACTCGTTGGTGTGGAACTTACTGATTTGAACTACTACGTCTCCTTCTAAATAAAGTTATCTATACTATTCTCATTGCAGAAAATAAGTCTGCGAGTCTATGTACTAAATGTGAGTCAAACAAACGTGGGGGAACTCCTCCTCCTCGTTGTTTCCAAGGCCTCCGGCAAAGTTGGCCCGGCACGAATATTTCTTGATGGGGAAAAACCAGTAGCCCAACGCAAAAATGGCATACACTGCATACACCACCGAAACGTAGTTCATGGTGTCACCAGTCACGGGCATGGACGACGGGAGCGAAAAGAAGCCAAGCGCAAACAAGGCCCAGGCCACGGTCACGTAGTTGGCCACCATACCGAGTTTGCCGAGCCAGAAAGTGCCGTGCTTGATGTTGTTCCGGCCGCGGTAGAGCAAGCACACGGTTGGCACCATGTAACTCAAAAGAAGGAAGGTGATGCAGCCCACCACCATGGAGTTGAAGGCCGTGGACGAAGCCAAGTATAAGCACCCCAAGATGGCCACTATGAACGAAGACACCAAGTGTGCATTCAAAGGCACGCCCAAGTTGGGGTCCACGATCGACAAGTACTTGGAGTAGGGCAAGCCGTTGTCTCTGCTAAAAGACCAGCACAATCTGGCCTGCCAGGTGTGTGAGGAGATAGTGCAGCCGACTCCGGTGAGGAAGATCAACGTGCCCAAGCAAATGGCTCCGGCCCGGTTGTTCAACGCTTGGTAGTAGATGTCGAGGATGGGGAGCCCCGAGCCGTTGTTGATGATGGTATCCAAGTTCCGAACGCAGAAGAACATGGCAATGGAGTAGGTCAACGAAGTCACCATTCCAATGGTCACGGTCCCCAAAATAGCAATGGGGATCACGCGATCAGCTCCGTGGACCTCCTCGGCCAAGTGCGAGGCCGAGTCGAGGCACGAGAAACTCCAGTTGGGGTTCACCAAACCAACGATGAATGCGATTCCAGCACTCTTCCAGCCCGTATTGTTCTGGAACTCCGTGAACACAAAGTCTGCGGTGTTGTAGTTTCCTCTGGCGACAATCAACACCGTCAACGTAATCACCACGTACGAAAACAACGACGTGTATAAAGCACCGGAGGCAATGATGGGGAGGTACTTACCATAACAGTTGAACACCACAAGAGCAGCGTTGACGATCTGGTACACCACAAACAACTGCCAAGGCTTAGTCACGTGGTCTGGGTGCATCAAGCGGTAAAAGCCCATGACCGTGGAAGCAATACTCAAGGCCATAGAGGCACTGGTGAACAAGGACCCAGCCCATGCCAACGAGCCACAGAGGTACGACAAGAAACTCAGGTATTTGCGGGGAGACAAGACACGGGTCCACACGTACTGGCCTCCAGCGGAAGGAATGGCGGAGGAAAGCTCGGAAAGCGTGATTCCGATATTATAGGAAATGAAGGCGATGATCATGATCCCATAAACAATCACCATGGGCCCTCCGGACTGGATACCGGTGACAAGGGAGGCGGAAATGCCAAACCACGAGTTGGTCAAGCCAAAGCCAATACCAAGCACCGACCACACGGAAAACGTTCTTTTGAGTTCTCCCTCTTCCACGGAGCTGGGCTCATCCAAGGCCTTTTCCTTGTCTGTAGTATAGACCGAGAGGCCTAGGGCCTCCTTGCCTTTCGTCTGGCTAATATCCATGATAAGCAATCTAGTGAGTCTGGCGGGATCTCCTTCTAGTTTGAACCTCCTTCTAGTTTGGATAGCAAGGCTCTGGTGGCTCTAGTGTGTAGCAAAGGGGGAATGGCTGTAAAAAAGTGACGCTGAAAATCCGTAGATATCATCTTCTTTATATAGTGAAAAAGTCGCGGTCCGGCATGCACGTCAAAAGCCTCAAATCAAGATGGGCGCACAGCGAAAAAAAGGGCGAAAATCACATGCCATTTGTCAAGATTCCCTCTGACCTCGTCGCACTCCACGTATAAATATTTGACCGCACCTACTATTTTTTAGCAGTATCCAATTCCTGTCCACCACTAAAGTCCAGAGTTTGGCTAAAAAAAAACAATGAAAGGCAGTTGATTGTTACCTGCACAGAGAATTCCCAATTCAGCTTCCCATTTCGGCAACCCCGGCAACCCCGGCAATCCCAATCTGCAACCCCAATTTGGCAACCCCAAGTCAAATCCGGCTGCCTTGTCCCGATGCCGTAAATTGATAAGCGCCCAGTTGATTGGCGGGAATTTTGGGGTTAGGATTGGTTTGGGGGGGTGAGAAATGGCGTCGCGTGATAAGAAGACAGTGATAAGAAGACACCGCGCGCGGGTGTATGCGGGCACGCGGGTGTATGCAGGCGCGAGTGTATGCAGGCGTGAGTGTATGCATGTGCTGGTGTGGATGCAGGCACAAGTGGTGGATGCAGGTGCGGGGCACGGATCCATGCCGGCCGCTTATCTTCTTCTTTTCCTTTTTGGGCCACGCTTGCCGGGACCCTGCTGTTATCTGCATCATTTGAACGGTTTGGTGGCACTTCACGTCATCATACATTATCTCTAATGGCTGTGATTGGATGGTTTCTGACCATGACTTTTTGGTGTGAGGATCCCACACTAGTGTCGCCTCGTTGATTCACTAGTGTTCCTTATATGCAGGCCCTTAGTATCTGCAATCCGATTTCAAGAGGGACCAATTAAGACCAGTACACCCTAAGGTTGGTGAAAATGTTTACTCCTCGGAGTTAAGCAGCAATAGTTTATTCGATTTGGGACACAAGTCGTGGTGTCGTGGATCTGGTGTCGTGGATCTGATATCCCTGGTGTACGGGTGTTTCTCTAGATCTGCACCTGCGCAGATAAGCAGTGCGACACCTGGGCCGCATTCCTGCTCTCCAATGGGGAAACAAGACCCTGTACCATCTATACAATCTCAGACTCCTGTGAACGGAGAATGTCTTATTAGACGAGGTTGTCCTGCACCCAGTCCCTTTCCTAACCTTAATTGGAATTTTCCGACACTTCCATGGCCAGAAGCCTTATCTCTCCATCAGCAATTGACAAACTAGACTATCCGATGCTCGAGACAATCCCAATCATGCACTCTACTAAATAATACTGACTAACAAATTGGACAGACAAATTGGACAGACAAATTGGACAGACAAATTGGACAGATAAATTAGACAAACCAGACTACGAGATTACACTGGACAAGACTAACGAGACTAGTTATAAGTGGACTAACTAGACTAACTGACTAATTGTCTAATTGTCTAATTGACTAATTGACTAATTGTCTAATTGACTGGACTATACTGGACTATCCATTTGCCAACAAAACTAGAACGAGACTAGTACAGTGATATACTAGTTGACTAATTGTCTAATTGACTAATTGACAAATTGTCCTATTGTCCTATTGTCCTATTGTCTAATTGTCTAATTGACTAATTGTCCTATTGTCCTATTGTCTAAGTGTCTAATTGTCCTATTGTCTAATTGTCTAATTGAATACTACGCCATTAACATTTTCCGTGAGATAAGGCTTTTTGGTACTGCGAAGCTCAAAAAAATAGATTCCAGTTCTACAAAGGTATCCAAGGACGCAGAGCCCATAGTCCCAGCCAGTGTGGGAGCCAAGATTTTCATCAAGGGTCTCGAGCAGCTAGTTGACGAGAGGTATTTGCGCGACCCATTCTCCAGCTTCGGGAAGCTCTTGACATGCACCGTGTTGAGAGATGAAAAAGGCTACTCCATAGGTCTAGGGTTGGTGGAGTACGATGATTTCGAAAGTAGTGGCCGTGCTATCAAGGCCATCAACGGCACAATTCTCATGAACAAAATATCGTTGGACTACGCATACAAGCGGGGCCTTGAAAGCAAAAAAAAAGATTTCTTCTAGCATGGATTCTGACTTAGAGGCGTTCAGCCATAATCCAACAGATGGTAGCTTCGGCTCAATGCTTTTCAAACAAAGCCATATAAATATCTGAATGAACGGTTCCTAGAATATGACTACATTGGTACTACACGAGGAGATGAGCGAAGAGTGAACAAAATTCAAATGGTTGACTAATTGTCTAATTGTCTGTCTCTGGGATCTCTCTCTCGCTACAGATACTAGTGTGACTACGGACTAGGGACATTTGGTGTACAAGTCACAATCCACAATCCAGTACACCCTAAGATTTCCAGTTGAGTACGTCACCATGCACATGACTGATTTCAATGAATCAAGTATCAAGTCCACGTCCCGACCAATTGATCCACTATTGGACAAAACACAACTCAAAGGTATTTTTGGATTCTCCTGGATTCTCTTGAAAACGTTTGAAAATCTCTTTTATTTCTCGACCTGAAATTCCATGGAAATGATTTAAAGATCTTCATCATTTCTCGATCCTCCAATGTCTCTTCCAATGAATGGCCCCTTCAAATATTCACATGTCCTGCAACTCCCCAGAAACCATCAACAATCCAGTCCAGTACCACCCAACAAGACTCGATAAACGACTCGATAAACGACCGATAAACAACTCGATAAACGAGAGTTGTTAGTATAAATACTTGATCTTGGATTATGGATTGTGTTCAATGCTCATTAGTCAATCATTATTATGAAAGCAGCATTGCCTCAAGGGGATGATGAGATAAATTGCATAATTTGGCTTTCCAATCTTTCCAAGCCTATAATTAGATTCAAGGGGTGATGCAAAACGGGGTCAGGAGAAGGAGTCAGGAGAAGGAATCAGGCCCAAATCCGAGTCTTGTGAGGCATTTCTATGGGACAAAATAACAAAGCTAGTAGGCCATGGATTGGTGGGATGGAAATAAGCTGTGTGTGTTCACTTCGCAGTGGAGACAGGTGAGTAGCAATAAAGAGGAAGGGGACGAAAAAGATAGATCAGGAGTCAACTTTCATGCAATGTGAGGAATTCTTAAGGTAACACCAAATGGGATGGCTTGGGGTTAGACAAGCACTTGTGGCGGGTGTGGACGGGCAGTGCTGAAGATGTTGGAGTGTACACGAATTGTCCATGGGAACCAAAACCGCCTCCAAGTTGAGCTCAATCCATAACTGGCTCTTAGGCTTTTGGAGCCAGTTGTCCACCTGTGTTTCTCAGACTTGTGGACTGGAGCAGCCAGCAGACACTCTTCTTGACAATGAAGCAGTATAGCAGACACGGTTCTTGACAATGAAGCAGTATAGCAGACACTGTTCTTGACAATGAAGCAGTAATAGCAGACACTGTTCTTGAAAATGGAGAGAGGAGTCTGGGGCTTTGGAATCTCGGGCTTAGGAACCTCGGTCTTAGTGTCGCCGCTCTTTGGTGGCAGGAATGTTGGCAATAGCTTCGAATTGGCTGTTCCAATTTCCTAGGAGAGACCTTTTTTTTCAATATGAAATTGGCAATACTTTCCTTTTACCAAGACTTTAATGCAAGACTATTCAGTCTGATTAACGTTGGTGAAGTCATTGAGGGCCACTGTGATTAGTACAGGGAAGGAACGAGAAAACACAAGTCCTTTAGGAGAAAACACAAGTTCCAATATGAGAAACAAGACATTCAAATTGTCACGTTCGATAGCATTGGTGAAGATGTAATATTCGTCGCGCGTGAATCCGATACAACTGTTGAACATATGAGACTCGCACGTCTCATATGTACAGGATACTGAAACTCAAGAAGAGGAGAATGTACTTCTCAGTTCAGTATGCGGAGATACAGATGAAACACGGAGGTAAGAACCACTGTTGGGTATAAAGTCGACCAGTGGAGGATCTGGGACCAATGAATGATCTCTGATAATATCCCCTCACGCATAGTCGGTCACGAAGGGGCGATGACTCCGACGAAGGGGCGATGACTCCGACGAAGGGGCGATGACTCCGACGAAGGGGCAATAACTCCTTCCTCGGAGTTATCAGCAACCAATGACAGCTCTCTGATGAGTATTACGCATGAGGGATATAAGTTTCCGGGCGGTGTTGAAAAAAGAGGGTGGTGAAAAAAGAGGGTGGAAGTTCTGAGAAGCGGATTTGGCTGCAATTTATATTCGCACGCCCCGCGCGTTTCACATTTGTGCCGCCACAAAGCCGCCTGTTCCTGCGGTATATAAATAGGCGATCCACCCCCAGTTTTTTTACAGCGTAATTATACTTTTCTCTTCCTTGAACTATGGCTTCGTCGGATCTCAGTCATTCGGATATAAGGTGGGAAATCCCTTCAGTTCAGCTTGTGAGAAGGAATAAGATTCCAAGATTATATAAAGGTTTCCTAGATCAGATATATCAGAAACAATAATACAAGCGAAGAAATGACTACAGAAGCTCCCTATTTAAAAGCGTTATTGGAAGCCAATGAGACTCACGTGCCAGATTATGATCGCGTTTATATAACCGCCCAACAACGACGAGGTGAGGAATCTAAGGGTGTACTGGTCTTTCTCCAGTTCCTCCGCGAATTCACACACTGCTCACTTCTGACTCCTCCCCCCTTTTCCCCCCGCTCCCCCATTGACCGATCTTAATTCTCTTTTGAATGATCGACAATTATTAGGAAGTGACTCGTGTGGTTATGCATAAGCATCCTTATCAGTCCACCTGAGTCCCATGTGAAGCTTGTACTACCTTCATTGTTAAGGAGGATCCGAGCCGGTTGGCCTTTCAAAAGCTGTGGCCTGTCTTTTCGCTGCTATCTGCAGGACTCCTGACTTGTGGACGATATGATCCACCGATTCTGGGCCGGAAGCAAGACCAAACCATGCCATAAATGGAAAAAGATCTCAATTATGGACTCGAATTCTACTGATCAATCAATTGACCCTAGGATAATTATCCAGTGCTTTCAACTCTCTCCTGACTGGATCCTGGCTGGAACTTGACTAAAATCTGGCTAAAACCTGACTAGAACTGGACTGGAATTTGGCGGAACTTGGAGAACTTGGAGAACTTGGAGAACCTGAAGCAGTCTACACTCGATTTTATGGAATTTACGATTAATTGTTAACCTTGGAACTTCTTACGACTTGAAATGCTGATCCTTGCCAAATTCCCAGATCAAAACTCAAAAAACAGTTCTTTAAAAACAGTTCTTTACACCTGTTTCTTGCTGCGTTTTCAAGAGAGCTTAGTGTTTTTTGTATTTTTCAAAGACCATTTTGAACCCAAGACCCAGGCCAAAACATGCATAGCAGGAAAAACCCCACTGGTTTAAACCAGGTCGACATCGGGACGGGCTTCAGTATCGGAAATTTTGACGAATCAGGCTTGAATATTGGATATTACAGTCTGAAGTTCCACTGAAATCCATTGAAATCTTACTCCAAAGTTGACAAATCCATTGAAATCTTACTCTTTATTTCCAGGATTTCCAGAATAGCAGGAGTGGTTTGACGATTTTTTCCTAAAGTGTCTTTGCCTATTTCAACAATTCGTCCGACTTCGTCATCCGAATTTGTCCGACTTCTTCATCCGAATTTGTCCGACTTTTTGGGCCCTAAATACCTGACCAGTCGCTTTTCCCCGGACAATAGGGCCTTGATTTTAAGCTGGCGACTTCAAATTCAAACTGGACTCACCAATACATCCGGAAAACAACCTCAAGCTTGGGATAAGCATTTTCGTTATGAGTCTCTTCGGAGCTGGTTTTTTTGGGGACAAGACGATCACGGTTATGGCTGTGCTTATGTTCAGGCGCGCTTCGATCCGACGAGCAGTCTCCACTAGGATCTTGCTGCACCTGTTTTTCAGCCTTGGGTTTAATTCCAGGTTTCCGTTTATGGACGGACTTGATTGACTCTTTTCCCGGATGCAATGCCTTTTTTACAATTGACAATGCTCTGTTATAAGGCCAGAGATATACGTCCACCTCAGGACAATTGGAGGGTCCGTGGTAAATCAAGTATTTCTGGGCATAGGATATGAGGCAGGCGTGCAAGGGCGTATTTAAGAGTTTGTTTTCGGCGTCGAATTCCAATTTTGCAGGAGAAACTCCGGGGCCATACGCAAACCATTCATTCAAAAAACCCACTTCTTGTACTGTGGATGCGGCTTTCACACTCACGTGGTTATCTTCCAAGAAAAACTCCATGGGGTGTTTCTCTGGATTTCCATACGATAAGAAATTCAAATTGGGGCCCTGGACATTTTCGAAAAAACTACAGAGTGGCCTCACGGTGCCATTGATGACTGCCACGAAAGCAACTGACGTTTCCGATAACGTATCGGACGAACCAATTTTGGGAGAAATTTTTGGACCAATTTTTGGACCAATTTTGGGAGCAATTTTGGGAGCAATTTTGGGAGCAATTCCTGGAGCAAATCGTGGACCATTTTTTGGGGCAATTCCTGGACCTTTTTCTGGACCAATTCCTGGACCATTTCCTGGACCAAATGCCCTTGGAGAAGAATTTTTGGGTTCTTTTCCAGAACCATTTGCACTATTTTTATTGGTGTTTTTTGTTCCAGAATCATTTTCCTCAGGCCCATACTCCTTCACTTCTTCATACCTATAGTAATCACCAACCTCGGGATTGTTTAAGGTAAGTTGAGTTGCTTGGTCCAAAGGCAAGAAGTATATTTCGGCATCGAGGCAGTTTTCCCGGAGAAAAGGCCCCGAGCCATCGAAAATCCCCCGTTTTCCGGGGATTTGCATGTCGCACGACTGGAAATTGGCATTCAATAGCATCATTTCGTCGTCAAACGTCAACTGAGTCGGATGGAACTCCCCAAAGAGAATCACGCCTTGTCCTAAACTTACATGTTGCAACGGCAGCAGGTCCTTGGGGATGGCGCAGTTATTTTTGAGAATAAACTCCACGGGATCATCGGAATATTCCGTCAGACTGGCATACGACAAAAACCGGTATTTCTGGTCGTTCAAGATATACGCCGAGCTGGAAAGCATGACGTATTTGTTTCTGATTTTGGCCACAAACACATGTGGATTCTGGCGATTAAGTGGTTCTGCCTCAAAATTAGCCTTTTTGCCGGGTCCAAGAACGGCTTTACCCTTTGGGATCATTGGTGAAGTTTTGTCGGGACGTAAAAGCAAAATGTCCACTTTAAAGCACGTTTTGTCCTTTTCAAAGCTTTTCCCATGCTGAATGTACCGTTTTGTGTTGTTGAAAAGGTTACAGGAGTAAAGCGGAGCATTAAGAACGGAGCCATTTTCGGCGAAAAGCCAGCTGGTGGGTTCAAGAAACGAAGCAAACGCCATGGATTCTTGGAAAAGTGCCAACTTCCCCACCAAACCGGTTTCATTGGTGGAAATGGTGTTTCCCGTTAAACTGAACCGAGTGGGGAGTGCCGGAGGGTCTTCATACACCAAGATATGTGCAGGCTGGCCATTAAAGAAAAATGGAGTACTGGAGAGAGGGAGAAACTGATCTTTGACCTTGGCAAAAAAGTTTAAGGTCTCGTTGGAGTCTGCACATACAATCACAGCGAAAACACAGCGGAGAAAAAAGCCGTGGAGGTTCATGTGGGTTTCTGATATGCCCTCAACACCGGGAAAACCGTCTCGGTTATATTTGATTTAAGCTGACTCCATCATTCATTGTGTGGGTGCATGCAGGTCACGCACCAGGTCATGGAAGCAGTTAAATGACTTAAAAATGGAACCTAGGAAAGGGGATTTAAGAAATGGAACCTAGGAAAGGGGGTTTAAGAAATGGAACCTAAGAAAATGGAAAAATGGACTTAAAAAGGAGTTTAAAAGGGAGTTTGAGAAAATGGCTGAAATGGCTGAAATGGACTTAAGAGTGGCTTTGGATTCGAAATAGAAGTGCTTTCCGGGATTCTCCGAGTGCTCGTTCCGACTGATCCTTCAAACCGTCCCATGCGTCAAATCATTAATTTGAAAAGGCTCAGTGGAAAATGGATTGATTCATTCAATGAAATACTCATGGATTTACAATTAAGCTTTGACTAAGAAATAAGAAATCCACTGAAATCTCTGGTACTCTTTTAACCGGATTTAAATAGTCTTCTAGAAAATAATTATAGTCTGTAAATAGTCTTTTTAATAGTCTTCTAGAAAATAATTATAGTCTTGAAATAGGCTTTTGGTAAATAGTCTTCTAGAAAATAGTCATGAAATCGGCTTATAATTGTCTTTTATGAAATAGTAGGAAATTGACTTTAAATTGTCTTTTATTGAATAGTAGAAAATTGACATTGAAATAGTCCCTTACGAAATAGTAGAGAATCGTCTTTTGAGTAGAAATTTATGAAATACTAGATAATCGTCCTTTGAATAGTTTCCAGAAAATAGTCTTCCAGAAAATAGTCTTTAAAAAAATAGTCTTTTAATAGTCTTTTAATAGTCTTTTAATAGTCTTTCAATGGTCCCTTACGAAATAGTAGATAATCGTCTTTAAATAGTCAATAGTCTTTTAATAGTCTTCTAGAAAATAGTCATGAAATCGTCTTTAAATAGTCCTTTACAAAATATTAGGAAATCGTCTTTAGATAGTCCTTTACAAAATATTAGGAAATCGGCTTTTGAATAGAAACTTATGAAATACTAGATAATCGTCCTTTGAGTCTTCTAGAAAATAGTAGGAAATCGTCTTTTATTTATCTTCTATTAATTCGAAGAAAGTGGTCTTCTAGAAAATAGTAGAAAATCGGCTTTTAATTGTCTTTTATGAAATAGTAGGAAATAGTCTTCTAGAAAAAAGCCCTTTATTAATTGAAAGGAAATGGTCTTCTAGAAAAGTGTCTTTCAAAAAATAGTCTTTTTAATGGTCTTTTTAATGGTCATTTTATAGTCTTTTCAAGAGTCTTTTCAGGAGTCTTTGTATAGTCTTTTAAATAGTCTTCTAGAAAATAATCTTTTTAATAGTCTTTTAATAGTCTTTAAATTGTCTGTTAATAGTCTTTTAATAGTCTTTTAATAGTCCTTTACGAAATGATAGAGAATCGTCTTTAAATTGTCTTTTATTAAATAGTAGAAAATCGTCTTGAGTAGTCCTTTATGAAATTGTAAGAAATTAACTTTTATTCAGTTTTCTAGAAAATAGTAGGGAAGCCTTTGGTCCTCGGGCTTGGATCATTTATGGCGTTCACCTACGGATTTTTGTATTTGAAGATCGTCACGTTTCCTTCGGTGTTTCAAAAAACGTATTGGTTTTCACGCTCAGTTTCTGGCCTCATGTACCTTTCACTTGGTTACGGGTTTATGCTTAACTGTCTTTTGTGAATTGGAGAAAGTAGTTTTCTAGAAAATAGTTAATAGTCTTTTAATGGCCTTTTAATGGTCTTTTAATAGTCTTTTAATGGTCTTTTAATAGTCTTTAAATAGTCTTTAAATAATCTTTTAATAATCTTTTATGAAATAGTCATGAAATTGACTTTCAAATTGTTCCTTACGAAACAGTAGAAAATTGACTTTCAAATAGTCCTTTATGAAATACTAGGAAATCGTCTTTTAATTGTCTTCTATTAATTGGAAGAAATGGTCTTCTAGAAAATAGTCTCTTAATAGTCTTTTAATAATCTATTAATGGTCTTTTTATTAGTATGTAAATAGTCTAGTAATAATCTTTTAACCGGTTATAAATGGTCTTTTAATGGTCTGTTAATAGTCTTTTCAATAGTCTTTTAAAAAGTCCTTAATGAAATAGTAGAGAATCGGCTTTTAATTTTCTTTTATCAATTGGAAGAAAATCGTCTTTTAATGGTCTTCTAGAAAATAGTCTTCCAGAAAATAGTCTTTAAAAAAATAGTCTTTTAATAATCTTTTAATAGTCTTTCATAGTCTTTTATAGTCTTTTCAGGAGTCTTTTTATAGTCTTTTAATGGTCTTTTAATAGTCTTTTCAGTGGTCATTTCAATGCTCTTTTAATAGTCTTTTTATAGTCTTTTCAATGGTCATTTCAATGGTCTCTTCAGGAGTCTTTTAAATAGTCTTCCAGAAAATGGTCTTCTAGAAGAGAGTCTTTTAATGGTCTTTCCCATAGTCTTGTAATCGTCTTTTAAGGGTCTTTAGATAGTCTTTTAATAATCTTTTAATAGTCTTTCAATGGTCTTCTAAAAATAGTCATGAAATTGACTTTAAATAGTCCTTTACAAAGTATTAGGAAGTAGTCTTCTAGAAAAAGTCCTTTATTAATTGGAAGAAAATGGTCTTTTAATAGTCTTCTACAAAATAGTCTTACTGATCATAACACCATGTGACAGACATAACACCGTTTTATGGTGGATCAAAGAATGTACTCGTTGTGCATGACAAAACAAAAGAAACCAAGCTCCACCTCGCCCAAGGCCACATGTTTGGTTCGTCTGGAGTCGGGCTTCGTGGTCAACTTCACTCGTTGTGCGTACTCCGAGGAAAGGTCCACGGACCCATCGACGTTTAGCAACAACTTAAAGAAAAAGTCATTGTTGGGAGGCTCTTGTGTCCGCTTGAGCTCCTCCACGTGTAAAAAAAACATAAGGCTCCGGAGGTGGGTGTAGAGGTTGTTCTCGTTGAGATCCGGCACATTAAGCTGGGCCAGAAATAGGTTTTAATAGTCTTTCAATGGTCAATTCAATGGTTTTTAATGGTCATTTCAATGGTTTTTAATGGTCTCTTTATAGTCAGGAGTCTTTTCAATGGTCAAGTAATAATCTTTAAATAATCTTTAAATGGTCCTTTAGGGTCTTTTAATAGTCTTTTAATAGTCTTTTAATAGTCTTTTAATAGTCTTTTAACCGGTTTTTAAATGGTCTTTAAATAATCTTTTAATGGTCATTTCAATGGTTTTCAATGGTCAATTCAATGGTTTTTAATGGTCTTTTAATGGTCTTTTAATGGTCTTTTTATAGTCTCTTTATAGTCTTTTTATAGTCTTTTTATAGTCTTTTTATAGTCTTTTTATAGTCTGCGATGTACATGAAGCCCCAGAAACTCAAGTATCCACCCAAGGTAAAAAGTCCCTGTTCCAAAGGCTCAGAACGCAAGTATCGGTTTTTATAGTCTTTTTTTGTCAGGAGGCTTTCAGTGGTCTTTTCAGGAGTCTTCTAGAAAATAGTCTTTTCAATAGTCTTTTAATAGTCTTTAAATAGTCTGTAATGGTCTTGAAACAGTCTTTTAATGGTCATTTCAATGGCCTTTTTATAGCGTTTTCAAGAGTCTTTAAATTATGGAATCTTAGATATAACATAGCGATTCAAATAAAACCAACCGGAGAATATACCTCCACGAACCTATTTGACTTTTATCCATATTTAATATAGTATCATATATAGATAATATAACCATACCTCATGTATTTCAACCTAAATAAGTTTATATACAATAATTGTTCACACAACAATAATGAAGCGGGGTCCGCCCCAAAGTGCCCGCCCCGGTAGTCAAGCCAATGGCCGAAAGAAAACTCCTGAAGACGCATGGCCACCACTCCACCACTCCACCACTCTATCTAGCACCTTTTACTATTGCTGTCTACTGTTACTGTCTACTACTATGTCAGAGAAGTTCAATAGTCTTTTAATAGTCTTTTAATAGTCTTTTAATGGTCTTTTTATAGTCTTTTCAGGAGTCATCAAGAAAATAGTCCTTTATGAAGAGTCTTTTGGAGAAATCGACCTTTGTAAAAAAATAAGGAAATAGTCTTTTAGAAATAATTTTCAAAGTGTCTTTTAAAGAGCCATAAATCGTCTTTTAAAGAGCCATAAATCGTCTTTTAAAGAGCCATAAATCGTCTTTTAAAGAGCCATAAATCGTCTTTTAAAGAGCCATAATCGTCTTTTAAAGAACCATAAATCGTCTTTTAAATTGTCCTCAAATCGTCTTTTAAATAGTCATAAAATCGTCTTTTGAATAGTTTCTAGAAAATGGTGTTCTAGAAAAGAGTCTTTTCCATAGTCTTTTCCATAGTCTTTTAATGCTCTTTTAATAGTCTTTCAAAGAGCCATAAATCGTCTTTCAAAGAGCCATAAATCGTCTTTTAAAGAACCATAATCGTCTTTTAAAGAACCATAATCGTCTTTCAAAGAGCCATAATCGTCTTTTACTCACTGTGGCCCTAAGTGGCTTGACTAACGTTGATCGGACGGGAACCAGTATTTTCCACTTGGTATGGCCACAACCGAAAGTAAAAATTTTAAATTGTTTAGCACAAGTCTTGTAGTTTTAGTCCAGAAGTGAGTGTAGTATATTTTTGTGTATAAATGAAATTTTAGTCCGTGGCTCTCTGCTTACTCCTTTTCATGTCCACTATGTGGCCTTAATAGGAAGGCCGATGGCCGAAACCAAGCTCTGAGGCTTGTACCGAGCTCTGAGGCTTGTACCGAGTTCCGGGCTTTTATCCAGTGAAGGGAGGACTCTACTGGCTCCAACACTACGTGCGCCGATAATCGCGAAGGTGCTCCCTCACGGCTGTCTCGCAAAACGGTCCGCGAACATGATGCTTCCCCTCCTTCACCTCGCACGCGCAAAGTGCCCA
>NKZZ01001207.1:0-71512 GCA_002370815.1 Metschnikowia hamakuensis
TTGCAATTTGAGTGAGTGTCCTGTTGAGGAGCAGAAAGTGCGGCGCATTTCCGCGAGTCGCGCGTTTTGCAAGCTTAGAGTTGCATTGAGAGTTGGTTGCAAACACGTGAGCGAGGACTTGGTCAATTGGAATGACCCCAACCAGGAGCAATGTGACGAGACGGATTCTGACCAGCTGGATACTTTGGAAAGTGATCATCTCAAAGATAAATGTGTGCTCTCAAAGTTTCGTGCTCATCTCGATAAGGAACTCGAACAGCTGAATGGCTTTGACACTAGGCATTCGAAGCAAGCCAACCGTTATCTGTCCAACAATGCATTACAACAATGGATTGAGTTACATGCCAAGCCGAATGCAGATTTCCTGCCTCCAGAGAGTATAGTCAGATTCTCGGAGGCCAGTGTTCCAAAAATCAAAGCAGTCGAAGTCAAAACAGTCAAAGTCCCCGTCTTAAAAGCACCAGTCAATGCTTCAGAGTCGCTTATCATGCCTGAAAAGGCACTCGCCTTGAAATCAATTGCTAACAGTCTCATGTCGGATCATGGTGACAAGGTCATAGCCGAGATTGAGAATGTCATTCCCCAATTGCCTTCACTGAAAGTCAGGAACAATGCCACCAAGTCTTTCACTATTGCCGGTTTTAAAAATGAGCCCCAGTTTTCTATCCATAAAACCAAAAAGGCAAACACTATTGGCCCTTGTCAGTTCTCACAAGCTACTGGTAAGAAGTTGGATCTCAGCAAATTGGAAATCAAAATTCCTCCAAAGCCAACAGTTCCTACAAAGGCTTTACAAAAGGCTGTCTCACCTAATAAGTCTGCTTCTGTTTGCTTAGCCAAAAAAGTATCCAAAGCGATTTCCTCTGGCTCACAATTGGACATCTGGCTCCATAAACCCAAAAGCGAATTATGGACGCAGCTTAATATGGAAGCTATCTTAGTGCCCAGCCTCAACAAAGACACATATGAGCTAAAATGTCTTAGCATTGACTTGAAGTTCCTCTGCAAGACCGAAAGCGAAAACAAAATCAATGAGTACTTGGGCTACTTGCGACTTGTGGTGAGCGTGGAAAAGCAGGACTCGATGAGATTTGAAGAAGTGGAAAATCCCATGATTGGCAATGCTACTTATGGCCCAGCCCCCACTTTCACTGCCGTTTCAAAATTGGACATGACCCAAGATTTGCCTCTGCTGCTTGTACTGGGACCATGCACAAAACAGCTTTCGCACTTGCAATCATTGGTGCGGGCACAAGATGCCTTCATGAGCCAGTGCAAAAAGAAGTTCTTGGCACAGTTTGATATTCATGATCGACTCGAGACTTACCTCCAATCTATTCTTGAAAATCTTCTGGCTACCGGCGAAGTGTTTGTGAAAATTTGCACTGACATGGCCAATGCTGACAACAAAGACGCCAATTTTGAGGACTTCGAGCACAGGCTTTGTGCAGTAATGGAGGATTTGGAAGCAATGGAAGAAATGGACCTTAGTGCTAAGACCAGCCTTGAAAAAATCAAATGTGGCTTCACTGTGAGTTTGATGAATGTGGTTCGCGGACACACCGAGGCCTGTGAACTTAAGGAGAAGTACATGGACCAGTTCCACCGGATTTGGGTGAAGGAACTAGGAAAAAAGCACCTAACCCCTCAAAAATTGGAAAAGGTGATTGGCTGCGCTAGTATCGTGAACCAGACGAACTTCCTCGAAGAGTGTGTGCACTTGGAAGCTTACGACGTGTTACTGCAAAAATTGGACCGGATCAGAGCTCTTTATAAGGTGGTGACCAAGGCTCGCCAGCTGTTGCAGCTCACTTTTGGCGAGGTGAGTCTGCGTTTCGTGTCACTTATCTACGAGTGTCATGGAAAAAGGAGACAAAACTGAGGATTGACGATGACGACTGAGTGACTAAATGAATGCAATGAAGGAAGGATGACTGACTACCTGACTGATTTCATTGAAAGAAAATGAAGAACGAAAAAAAAAAAAAATTAAAAAGACTGGGACAATGCCCGAGACTCTTGTCATAATTATAACTACTAACTGAAATAGCAGGTGAAAGTGAGAGATTGAGCAAAGGCAGAGAAGTTCTTGTGATTGGTGGTGGTCTGAGCCTATTCGGTAATGAACCCCATGCAAGCCTCTGGATTGTGAGAACGGTAATGAACCCTTAGAAGTGGGATTGTGAAGTTGTGTAATGAACCTTGGTAAGCGGGACGGGATTGTGAAAAATATAATCAGGTCTACGACGAATCAAAAGAAACAACTGCCTTTCTCAATACTCTCCTCTTTAGTCTGCTATGGAAGAAAATGGTCTTGATTATGAAAAGAGCCTCTGACATTGAACCAGAAAAAAAAAAGATTCGTTGCTAATAATTGCTAATAATTGCTTAGAAATTAAACAAAAAAAAAAAAAAAAAAAAAAAAAAGAGTATTTGTAAAAGAAATTAAAAAAAAAAAAAAAAAAAGAAAAAAAAAGAGTATTTGTAGAAGTAATTAGTAAAAGACCACTAGGGCATACACTGAAATATGACTGATGGTGACTATTGAAGAATAAGCATGATTTAATTGGAGCCCCGTCCAAATTTTAATTATTTCGGCTCATTTTTAAGCATCTTTAGCTTAAAATAATTATTTTTATCGATATTTATACTCTCTCTATTAGAACAAAGTCTCCCCACATTTTATAAATCGAGCAAACTCCATAAATTGAACGAACTCCATAAATTAAACGAGCTCCATAAATCGAACTAAAGCCATAAAGCAAACAAACTCCAAAAATTGAACGAACTCCATACTAGACACTTAACCATGATATCAGTAAAAGTACAATAAAAATAGAGGAAAGGTACCAATAAAAATATAGTAAAGTACCAATAAAAATACAGCTGCTGAGGGATATATAACCTGATTCTGGCCCATCTTAGTACATCCAGAGGAACAAGAAAATGGAAAAATAAAAAAAAGGATGCAATAGGAAAAGGAAATCAAAATAGACAACTATTCATGAAAAAATCCTAAATTCCCAAGTTCCCAGGTTCCCAAATATCTTATGCCCCATTAATATGTCCAAGACCAATAGAAATGTTTACAAGGACAATGCCTCAAATGGAGAATCTCACGAAAACATCTACACGGTTTTGCCAGCAGTTCCAATGACTCCGATCTTAATATAGAACCAAATCCTTCTAGGTGATTCCGAGGGCCAAGTCTCCATCCACCCGAATGCGCATGCACTTGAATTAAGCCTGGATAATTATTAAAGTTTTATCCTTACTAATTATTAATTTACAGTTTTCCTTTAAAAAACCGATCATATTTTCTTTAATATCTAAACAATCTTTATGAGCTCCTGTTACTAAAATAAGAAATTCATCAGCATGTCGGATATAATATAATCTTCTAAATGAAGAATCTATATTATTATAACTATTCATTTTTCTCATTTCTTTAAGTAATTGTATTGCTAATTTATATTCACCTGTTTTTATAGCTATTTTACGACAATATTGCAATCTATAATATTCTTTATTATGTCCTTTAACCTTACCTTTATTAAAATTTATAATATATTCCTCCATATATTTATCAAATTTATTTAAATCTATATTTAATAAAATAGGGCTACAAAGAGCTCCATAAAGTAAACCAATTTTAGATTTAACTACTTGATTATTATTATAAATGGGGTAAGTTATAACTTTACTAAGAAGACTTTTAAAATTCGGGCAATTAAATACGTTCTTTATTTCATCTCTAATTATAGTATGTTGTAAATTATCAAAACATTTCTCTAGATCACTTTTTTTTTTCCAAAGGTTCCGATTCCAAAAAATAGCGAGCCAAAAGCTATATGAAGAAAATTTTCGGATTGTATAAAATTTCGGATTGTGTATACCTTCTAATCATCTTTTTAATAATAGATTTATTAATATAAAATAATTATCAAAAAAAGCATGACTAAAAGCTGCCCAAATATTTTCTTTGTCATTATATAAACATTAGGATTTTTGGTAAGATCTAAAGAAATATTTTTGTTAGTTGAATAAAACCTAGGCATAAAATAGTCCCCAAAAAAATCTCACAAAAGAATCTCCAAAGAATCTCCAAAGAATCCCCAAAGAATCCCCAAAAGAACCCATTTTTTCTTCCATAAATCGTACAGTTTGTTGTTCTGTTATACAATTTATGATATTTCCGACTCACAAATGTTTTTTCCACATCTAAGCAGTTTATTTTTAAGCATATTTTGGTCTGTCAATATCCCTCTCCTTTACTTTTATTAATCCTTTCTTCAACATTGTATATATGTACTACTGTTACCATCGAGTTTGGCACACCATAGCACCTATATCCATTAATTCTAGTAGATTTATAACCCAAAGAATAAGAAATCTAGTGTTGAAATCGTTTGATCAATTTTTGGAAAATTGTTTGATCAATTTTGAGGCTGAAACAGCTACTAATCCAGTTTTATCTCCATATTTCAGTTTGTTTTTCTGTAAATATTCTAAGCTATTTTCAATACTCATCATCGCTGTTTCCATTTATGGGGGTATTATTAAATGGAAAATTTATATAATGATAGCTCAATGACTAAGTATTTTCAATGGATTTTTTTCTTTTCAATTTAGATTGATTTTTATACCAAATATTCACTCCCAAAAAAGTAGTCTTTTAAAAGGTTTTCTAGCTTTTCGAACCATATTTTTCAATATATTTTACAATGTGAATCGCAATTTATTTCCTTTTTTCTTGCTCATCACTATGGTTAAATTAAATTGAGCAATTTTTTGCTAATAGTGTTCGTAGTTTTGAGTTGAATATTATTGATATTGGCAAATAGTATAGGTTTAGGACTTAGATTAATCTAGTCTTTAATACTTTCAATTTATTAATATAACGTCTTTCTAAGTTTGAATTGATGTACTTAACAAACGTATGGCCTCTGAGGTTCCTACTCATAAGTTAAATATTTTGGTTACCTGCGGGTTGTAATTAATTATTCAGATTTTTACTTCATTGGTAAAAAAACTTCTCTTTTTGATTAAATCTGATAAACAACCTATAAATAGTATTTCAATTAATTTAAATGGCACCTTCGCAGCTTATGGAGTATCAATGGCTATAGCTGATGCAGCTAAATTATTATTAAAAGAAATAAATATAGATCCCCTATTAATACTGGTATAAATATCTAAAGGATGTATCTAAATAATAATATAAAGAGATACTATGACTGCTCTTTATTATTCTATTTCATAATTTTCCTTTGCAGTACTTTAATCTAAAATTTTATTTATAACCTCTTATAGAATTAGTCATAAAAAGAAAATCAAATATTGATATATAAAAATTTTGTTGAGTTAAATTGGAATTGAACCAATATGGATTACTTAAAAGGAAATTGTCTTAACCATTAGACTATTAACTCATTATGCCTTCGAAAAGAATTGAACTTACCATCCTTTATTAGATGTAGGGCGCTCTTGTTCAATTTATTGTTATATTACTCATTGATTAGTCGTTGAACGTTTATAATCCTTATATAAAAAAGATCATATAGATTATACTTCGCTTAAAATAAGAACATTAGGTGTAAAAGATATTTTATGTGGTAATTATTCAAATACGATTATATAAATGTAAATATCGTCAGCGGTGTTTACCACCTCGATGTCGTCTAGACTCGTCCTCCTGGTAGCAGCAACTCTATCTGTTTTCTTCTAGAACTTTTACCTAAAGCAGGAATAATTATTTGAAATGTAAACCTGTTAATGCATAAAATGTAGAACCATAAACACCATCAGATATAGTAAATTGAGAAAACATGAATTCAAAAATTTGTATAGCTTCAAAATATTCATTACCTAATATTTTAAGATTATTAATAGCTAGAAATATAATAATTAGGAGCAGCTAATAAAAAGATGAAGATATAGTCCGATACTTCTTGTGAAAGAAGCATACTTTGAGGATGCGCGCCTTATATGCAGGACGTCTCGCGTACCCCACAGTTCCATCACGAGCAACATCTACATTTCCAACCACACACCACCCACCAAATCCAAATCCACCAACAGTACACCTGATTCCTGTACAGCCATTGTCACTAATCTATTTTTTTTTATTTATAGCAGTGGCGTTTTATTCCACGTGATTTGCTAATCAAGGTTCGTCTCTAAAATGAACTTATCGAATCTTGAAAATTTCCTGGCGTCGTTTTACCAAGGAGAAGCGCAGCTGATCTGGCACCGAGTCCCCATTGCGCGGCGGTCCGCGGTGTTCATTCTCCTTTTTTTCGGGGGTTTTGGCGAGCTCCGCGTGGTGCTCACCAAGAGATCGTCGCGGCTCCGCAGTTTCCCCGGCCACATTTCGTTTCCGGGCGGAAAAGCAGATACCGGTTTGGAGCTGCCGTGGATGGTTGCTCGGCGGGAGATGCATGAGGAAATTGGCATTTCGGCAAATGACAACCACTTACAAGCGGCGGGCATGCTGATCCGCCCCCTTACGCAGATGCCGTGTTATCTCTCGCGGACGTTTCTGGCCGTGGCTCCGTGTGTGGGCGTTTTGGGCGTGGACGACTGGTCCCAGCTTTTGTTGACGGTGAACCCGGGCGAAAGTTCCCATGTGTTTTCCGTGCCTCTTGCGGACTTTCTTTATCCGAAAAAGGGACTGGCGGTTGCGGTTCGGGACCCGGAGGCTCTTGAACGCACTTTTCATGGCGTGAAATGGGGGGGCATTCCTTGGAATCTCCGCTCGTATACGTTTCCTCAAAAGAATCCGGCAGAGGTCCGTTGGCTCCGGGACCTCAAGGATCTCCTGGAAACTGAGGAGGAGGTAGAGGCCGAGGAGGAGGATGAAAAGGAGGGAAAGAGAGAGGAGGGAAAGAGAGAGGAGGGAAAGAGAGAGGAGGAGGCGAAAGAGGCGGAGAAAAAGGGCGAAAAGAATAGACACAAGTCGGAGCTTTCCAAATGGGGAAGGTTGGGGTCCAGGAGGAATGTCTCGACCAACGAGAAACTCTACGACGTGTGGGGCTTGACGGCCAACATCCTCCACGACGTGGCGCAGGTGTGTTATGCGCCTGAAAACATAACTGGGCCCTTGGGCGAGGAGGAGTTGATCTGGAGCGTCTGGCACCATGGCAAGCAGATGTCGTCCAAGGAGCGGACTCCGGCCGAAGCTGCCTTGATCGCCTCCTCCTCGCCGTCCGATGCCTCTTTTGCCGACATCTTGCCCCGAACAGAGTTTCTCCGGCTCAAAAGACTCTACAAGATCTAGACAGGGACAGATGGACCAGAAACAAGGTCTAGAACAGGGACAAGTTCTAGACCAAGATACCAGATCTGGACCAAGACATTAAATGAGTTTCTCCGTCTCGGGAGGCATTCTAAGGTCTAGACCAAGATATGAGAAGGTGATTTGGCCACTGACGTGATCTAATTGTTACAGAATACAATTACAATGGTGTGAGATTTTTTACTTCTCTGGCACCTGCTGAGAAGATCACTACATCTCTGTTATGCAGAAGCAAACCTCGAGATCAAAGAGATCCAACTGGCACGATGTTTGCAATAAATGCAGATGATGACAAGCCACTGATTGATGTGTCAAAGATTGATTGATGCGTCAAAGATTGATTGATGCGTCAAAGATTGATGGATGCGTCAAAGATTGATTGGATTCGGAGTCTAGAAGCTCAGTTGGATGATTTTGTGGAAGTCTCCAGGAGTTATAAAAAGCGCAAAAGCTAGGTTCCAAAGAGATGGGTTCCCTGACAAGAACGGAACCTTGGAGTTAGTTGAATCACCAGAAGGAAGAAACCAAAGGTTCCAAAAAGGTTCCAAATGTGGTGACAAGACCTGTGGTGACAAGACCTGTGGTTTTGGGGAACTTCCAGAAAAAGACATTGAATACCAAGAGACATTTTCACCCGTCATTAGATATGAAAGCTTGAGAATGGTCCTAGCCATTGCAGTGAAAATACAACAAAAGTATCTGATATTACCTAACTGTCAATACTTGAATGGAAATGACCAAATACTTGATGTCCTGGACACGGGACATGCTATTGGGATGATATTTTTTAATGATTCCCGTCTTAATCGGGACATTTATCGATATTCTTGATAATAGGTAATATCTTTATTACTGTTCCAATTTCTTTAGCTAACTGTTCCAATTGTTTCCCAGGAAAATGCCTCAGAATTCTACACCTCTTACTTTACTGAGGTTCTCCAGTAGCTCGCCATTTTCTATGGTCACCTCAAATAATATCGACTCATTCCTAACCTCAATGTAAAATTTAAAATGTAAAATTTAAAATGGAACTGAGCGTTTTCAAATTGGAAACATGGACATCTTCGAAATCCTAACTGAAGAATTTTATCATCTATAAGTTTACCAGGTATAAGTTAAAGTATTATTACTTAAATTTAATATTTATTATTTATCATTCTATATTATTAGTTTTCTTCATTCGAAAACATTAGTTATAAATATGGTATTGATTTGATTCAAGCTACAGATTTAGATTCTGAAAGAAGAGAATGGAGGAAAAGATAGAGTGGAAAAAATAGAGTGGAAAAAATAGAGAATTAGGTTAATCATAAATTACAGGACGTGGGAATACGTTTGTAGGACGAGTGTTCTAGATGAAGACTAAGGCTTGGTTAAGTGTCGAAGTACACTTGTCAGTAAACTGATGATCAATGTATACAATCAAGTTTCCACTTTTTCTTGGAAATATACAGTTGCAGCTAAACTTTAAGAATAGTAGGTATGGGAAGAACTTAGGAACTCCAAAGAAGTTCTTGGAATGAACATAGAAGTCTCATTAGCTATCTAAGAATTAGATGTAGAATTCAATAATTAATTAAATAATTTTCCGAAATAAATGGTGGAAAGATAAAGACATATCAACAGTATTGTTGTTGTAGCTATTACATATGCTAATGAATTATTAATATTACCCTGTACTTCTTTTATTGTTCTACTAGTTATTAATACTTTATTTAAGTTTCTATTATAGAAATCCATGATTATCAGATGAATGGATGCTCATGGGACTATAACAATGAATCATGAATTAACTTTCTCGGTAAGTCAATAAGTTATAGATCTCTATCCTTTAGAATTATTATATAATGATCTTTAATTAAAGAAGAAGATATAAGAGATCAACAAAATTGAAAGATTAACTTAATCAATGATATGATTTAAAGAGGTTATGATTTCGTGGAATCATCGTTTTTAAATCAGACAATTGGATATGCAGATTTGCTCCACATAAAAAATGACATTGATACCCATATCTTTAATTTTCTGGGTTCTTCTGTTTCTATTCTAGCAAATTCATTAAAAAAAGAAAAAGCTTTATGGGAATTTTTCTTTTTCTTTACATATTTCAAGTGAAGTTGCAAAATATCTTTACCAATTCCCTTTTAATTGGTGAAAAAAATAAATTCTGTGTAGATATCTTTATTCTTTAATATGGACAATGAGAAAGAAATTCCGTCTAAAGACGGTTTTCTTCACGTTCATAGACCCAAAATCGAATTTGGGAAGGGAGGGTCCGAGAAAAGTACTTTGGACAAGCCGAAAACCCCAGGCAACGGCAGATCCAAAAATTTGTTTGGAGATTGGGAATACAGGGTTTTTTCGATTTTCCACTGGCTGACTCGGAAGGTTATATTCTTAGGGTGTACTGGTGAAAAGAAGTTAACCCCAAAGCCCAACTTTCAAATTTACCAATCCAAATAAAGTCTTTCAATTTTACCAATCCAAATAAAGTATTTCAATTTTACCACTACAAATAAAATACTTCAATTTTTCTTCAATGGTGACATCAAAAAAAGTCCTCTTCTATACCCCTATTAATCCAGGTTTATATAATCAAAGGATGATATAATAATCTAATGATATATATAAGTAAATGATATAATAACAGGATACTGGGTTATATGAAATAAAATAATAGATCATATGCAATAGATATATGCAAGGTATAAAGTTGTTAGTTCTAAGATACTGTATAGAACGATATAAAGTTTAGGTGATGAGATTTTCCTCATTTTTAAGCTTATTAGTATTTTCAACTTTTACATATTCTACAAGTCATAAAATTGATAGTAATAATAAAATTGATAGTAAAAATAAAAAAATTTATTTGTTGATGTGGTTTCGATGGGTATTTGCAGTTATTGGTATGGGGCGCGCATGCACGCATTTTAATTACTTTTTTAGGGGGATTTGAATCTTGGACAATTTCAATTCACACGTAAAAATCCAATTTGTTAATTTTGTCATTTTTTGAAAAACCATCGTATTGAACCAATCGGATTCTATAATCTGTAGAATTTTGGAGAAAAGGGAAAAAGCGTGGCGTGCTCCAGTAGAATTATGATGAAAATAGTGGTTTCAAACGAAGCGAGCACCAGTAGTAAGGAAGACAACGGAAAGGCAATAGACAAAAAAGCAAAAGACAGAAGACAAAAAGACAGAAGACAAAAAGACAGAAATTAGACAAAACAAAGGAATTAGACAAAAGACAGAAAATAAAGGAAATAGACAAAAGACAAAAAGAAGGCGGAATTATTGGTGGGCAGACTTTGCGTATGGCAGTGTATGAGGCTAGAATGAGAGTGCCGCACCGCAGTCCATCATGAGCAGGCCACTGTGGGCACTAGCCTCAGTCACTTGTCGCAGACTGTCCCCCCTCATTTCCCACCAAAAAAACGTCGAAAAAATTTAAAAAAATCCCAATTTTCGTACTCTCCAATCTCCCAGCATCCCATAGTATTTTTTTCCTCTCCAATATACCAATGTGGGGAATTTCAATGGATTTAGCGCAGTAAGAGTGGAGCGCAGTTGGAGCGCAGTTTAAGTGAAGCGCAGTTAAGTGAAGCGCAGTGTGCAATATTTAATGGCCCAGGCGCGCAGTATAGACAAGTCACCACTAGAGACACGACCCACGACCCACGTACCAAGAACCACGAAACACCAGCCACGCAGCCACGTACGCACACCATGAGTCTTGGCCACACACAGGAACAGGACCTTCGGCTCATGGAACTCCTACGAAAGGTGGATGAGTATGAGGCGGTTCTCAGTGGCTCTTTTGCCCAAAACTATATCGAGGCCTACTCGCTTTTGAGCAGGGCCAACTACAATAGCACCCACCGGTTCAGTACGGATATACTAGACATGCGGCCTCGAAACGCCGTTTTGGTTGTGCTGGAGAAAAATGGGCTTTTCACGCCCACCAGAAGATCGTCCAAGCCGGACATTGAGACGGTCAAGGAGAAAACGGCAAAAACGGCGCCCAAGGCTGGGGACGGGCTCCGAAAGCGGACCAAGGAGTCCAAGAAGGGTAAAGTCCAGGACGGACAGGGTTCAGAGCATAATGGGAAGGATATCAAGGAAGAGGACATTAATAAAGACAGTCAAGAAAGGGATAGTCAAGAAAGGGATAGTCAAGAAAGGGATAGTCAAGAAAGGGATAGTCAAGAAAGGGACAGTCAAGAAATTAAGGGGAAGGTCAGGGACTTAAATGGCGGGATGTACTTTGAAAATGCCCTTTCTCAACGGCTCATGAAGTTGCTGGTGAAACCAGTGGAGAAGAAAGTGGATTTGCTTCGGGATCCGCTCCGCCAGTTTGGGCCCTTGGTGCCTCCCCAATTGAAACAGGCCCAGACCTACTTTTCCCTGGCTCTCGCCGATACCATCCGCGTGGCGAGTTTAAGGAAGCAGATCCTGGACCTTGTTGAAAAGATCGAGGCGGAGCAGGAGGAAGGGACCGAAAACTCTGAGGAGAAATGAAGAGTTTAGTGCTGATTCGGTGGAAATTGGAACGAAGATTCAAGAGTGGTGCTTCTGGACTTTGCAACAATGGAGTGGTAGGAGGACCCAATAGTTATTCCCAAATAGGACCCGTTGAAGCAAATTCATTTTACGAAAAGGTCCTATATTCTACAGGTGATGCCTATTACCAGAAATGCTTAGATTGACGGACATAGCATCGTGGTGCCAATCCCAGACCCCAAAGTCAGCGATAAGTGGAATTACCAAGCCACATCTCTTATCGGCATTTCCAAGGACCTTCCCAGCACCTGCGGAGTTTGGCACATGCGTGAAACAGACATTGAAAAGCCGTACACACGCAGACATCAAGCATATCAAAAGCTCCGAGACCAAAGGCACGGAGACTATCCAGAAAACCAAACAATCAATGTGCTACTGATCTATAGTTTGTGGTGGCACATGGACAAGACACCACGTTGAGAGGTATACGGGAAAAGACAGAATAACAGGTACGTGGAAGCATAGGAATGTGGAAGCATAGGAATGTGGAAGCATAGGAACGTGGAAGGAGTACGTGGAGGACAGTACGTGAAAAGACAGATACGGTATAATATATACTAAACAGTCAGGCTATTATTTAAGAAATCGATTTTCTTTACTTCTTCATGAAACCATCTTCAATATAGCAGATATATTCACTAGGTAAGAGGTGTAAACACTTTCCATGTTTGCAAGTAAGCCATACGTACGTCACAAAGGTCTATTACTTAATTCCTGATCAGTTCCCTCTTGAAGTCCTCATTGACACCAACTACTCCTCTGGTCAATGCATCGGTGTTGATCCAGTATAGGAAGGAGTATTAAAGAGTTGATTGCAGTAAAAGAAGAAGGTTTAGTCACTGAAGAGGTCAGCTTCGTGATCATAGTCACTGACGTTAATTTCGCCGTCTTCATCGTCACCGTCGTCGCTGGCCTCGGGTTCGGAGCCCGCAATGGTGACCTTCTTCTTCTTCTTCTTCTTGGCCTCCACGTTGGCCTTTTGCGCATCCCGTCTCTCGGCCTTCTGTTGCCTCTTGTGCTGGTGCCGGGTCTCCAATTCCTGCACCTCGTCCTTCAGCTTGGAGATCCGCAGATGAAACACTGTTTTGGAGGATCCCACCATGTTCTCCTCGACCTTGACGAGCTTCATGTCAATACGAGGCCCTAATTCCCGTAATTTGATGGCTCTCTTGCGGGTAGTGGGGCCTCGAACCGTAGGGGTGTTTATCAGCACCACGGCATCGTCTTCCACCTCGGAATCCGACGTTAGGCCCCCCACGGAGTAAGGATCCAACACCAAGTCGGAGATGTCCTTGTGGTTGGTCATGATGGGCAATTTTTTGCGGCGGTTGTTCTGGGCCCCGAGCAACTTCTTGATGTTTCTCAGCTCCTCCACCATCTTGGTGCTTATAGCGAAATGGCGCCATTCCAAAACGCCGTCTTGGTTCTTGTTGACAATCAAGACTCTCTTGATGCTTCCCACACGCGTTGTTTGTGGCTGAATGGCCGGGAAAAGGTTCTGGAGAACCGTGATCAAGAGCTTCTCGTGGTCGGGCAAATCGGCCAATTTCTTTCCTCCTCCGGTGAACCCATTCATCACCAAAAGCGGAGGCTGCTTATATAACGCCAGGCCTTTGGAAGCAGACACGGGATTCCGCAACAGCCGGCTAACATCGTGCATCAACGAGTAGCTGGAGACCTTGAACTGTAAACTGGGGCCGCGGGGCATTTTCCCAAGCCGCATGGACACACTGCCGGTAGTTTCTGATTGTTTGAAAACCATTAGATCGGAAACGCCCAAGGGCCCGGTCATCACCACGAAATCCTTAAGTTTGTTTGTCTTGCGTTCCTTCAAGTTAATTGCCGTATGGGGCAGCATCACCAAGCGGAAGTCCCGTACAAGCTGGTAAAGACCCTTATTTTTTAGCGCTGGCCCGAGCGCAAGCACCATGGACTTGGGCACTTTTTCAGTGTGGTCCTGCACCATGGACGGGTCGGTTTTCTTGCCCATTTTTCTATTGTTTGACGGGGTGTAGTGTAGGATTTAGTGGGGACTTCTTTTGAGGAACCGTGAGTGATGGTGAGGTGATGGAGCCAAATGGGTGCGAGAAAAGTCATCGCTACTGCACACAAGGCCATCTCACTCACCACACCAAAAATACCTCCCCAAAACTCTACTCTCAAAACTACACACCCACCTTCCAACTAGATTACACACCCCTTTCCCTTTTCTAGTATACACATCCACGTTTTTTCTGGTAAACTGGAAAAACACTATTTATTCACATTTTACATTTCTTTGACTTTTACTGAATTTCCATGAAGAAGGTGGGAAAAAAGCCTCGGCTCCACTCCAAAACCGAGGAGACGTTGGCGCTTGCGGAGAAAATCAAGCAGAATGCGCTCAAGGCCAAACTCAAGCAAAACGGGTCGATTGTGCCCGTGGCCAACCATGAGGATATTTCCGTGTCCAATGACGAAAGCAAACGGTTCGATAATTTCGCCGATTTGAAGCTCATCCCGGAGCTCTTGCATGCAGTACAGGAAATGAAATACACCAAGCCAACTCCCATTCAGAGCGAGGCCATTCCTCATGCTTTGGAGGGCAAGGATATTATTGGGTTGGCGGTTACGGGGTCGGGGAAAACGGCTGCTTTCGCTATTCCCATTCTCCATACCCTCTGGGCAGACCAGAAACCGTACTATGCCTTGGTGCTTGCCCCCACGCGAGAGTTGGCGTACCAAATTAAAGATACGTTTGATGCTTTGGGCAACGGCATGGGATTAAGGACGGCATGTATCGTGGGAGGCATGGATATGATGGATCAGGCAAGAGACCTTATGAGGAAGCCGCACGTGATCGTGGCCACGCCGGGGCGGATTGTGGACCATTTGGAGAACACCAAGGGCTTTTCGTTACGCAATTTACGTTATTTGGTCATGGACGAAGCAGACCGGCTTTTGGACTTGGACTTTGGCCCTGAATTGGATAAGATTCTCCGCGTCATTCCAAACGACAGAACAACGTACCTCTTTTCGGCCACCATGACCAACAAAATCGAAAAATTACAACGGGCTTCGCTCCACAACCCCGTCCGCATTGCTGTGTCGTCCAAATATGCCACGTCGGAAAACTTGGTGCAGCTGATGATGTTGGTGAGCGATGGATACAAGAATACCTACTTGGTGCACTTGTTAAACGAAAACATGGGCAAGTCTATCATCATCTTCACGCGAACGTGTGCCAACACGCAAAAAACGGCGCTTTTGGCCCGGATGCTTGGATTTTCTGCAGTGCCTCTCCATGGCCAGTTGTCCCAGCTGCAGAGACTTGGGCTGTTGAACAAGTTCAAGGCTCGCTCCGCCAATATCTTGGTGGCTACGGATGTGGCTGCTCGGGGTCTCGATATCCCCAACGTGGACCTCGTGATCAACTACGATATCCCCACGGACTCCAAGGCATATATTCACCGGGTGGGCCGGACGGCTCGTGCAGGAAAAGCAGGCAAATCTGTATCGCTTGTGACGCAGTACGATCTTGAGATGTACTTGAGGATCGAGGCTGTTTTGGAGAAGAAGTTGCCCAAGGACCCTGCTCCACCTAAAGATGTGTTGGATGCATTGTTCCATCACGTGGACAGGGCCACGGCCGAGGCCACTCGCCAATCGAAGGAGGGACAGGAGAAGCGCGTCAAGAAGCGGGGGAAGGAGGATGCTGATAGAGAGGAGAGGTAGATTTATGGATCGTGTTGTTAGTGATGCTGCACGGCTATATGCAGGAACCAACACCACATATACTCTTTTCTTTCACCATCACTGACTATGGACTATCAGTAATAAGGGTTGGGATGTCTGGACTGGAGTGTGGGGAATAAAGAGGGACTATGTCCAGGAAGGGCATGGCAAGTGACCATTCCGAGGGCCCATAATGAATACAAATCACTATAAACTATAACTTAAAGTGTAATACTCCTTGAAGAAGATCACTGTACAGGACGTATAGATAAAAGTCGCCATTCTTTCTTTTCCTGGCTCAGTGGACGATTTCCAATTCGCCTGCAATCTGTACCCTCGTTTAGATTCAGTTTCCGGCCTGGAATCTTCATTTAAAATCCCACCATGTTTGTCTTCAGCTCATATGTTTTCAAGCTAGAGTGTTTCAGCCTTGAACTGATATCTATGCTCTGTGGGATAACCGAGGCCAAACTCCATGGTACTCCCATCAGCCTTGACCCTATTGCCAGCAATACAGGCCAATCAAGAGACATCAGTAAAATCACCATATCACAATCATGAGCTTCTCCAAATCCATTCTGGTCAATCGAAATCTCATCAGACTGAAATTCATGATGTGGTCAAGACCTCAATCAATATTTTGGTCTCGGCCAGAACATCTCAATGGTCAATAACCAAGAATCATAATTCAGAATCAACATCACCCCAATACCAACACTCACAGGTCAATAATCAATATCGATCCCATAATCATCTCAGGATTATACCTCCATACCCACACTCTTATCATTGTTTCAGCAATGTTTTTTTCTTCCCAAGAATAACATCTCATCTTATTATCGTAGATTCTCAGGATACACTCGCTCACCTGTGGAGAAAATGGATGGGACACTCTGCCAAGCTCTTCTTATTGAACCAGTCCTTTATGCAGATGTAATGAAACACACAGAGACACTCCAACCGCCCGACCTTGTCGCCTGGCTTTAAGTCCTCGAGACAAATCACACACTCGTTATCCGAGGGTTCCTTTTCCGAGGTCATGGTCGCGTTGGACGTCATCAGCCCATACTCACCCTCGGCCTCTGGCACCAGTTCAGGTTTTTGGACCAGTTCAGGTTTTTGGACCAGCTTGGGTGTTTGGACCAGCCCAGCCCCCCGGATCAGCTCGTAACTGGGCCTTGGAATCGGCGGAATGTTGTATACAAGCATGCGGTTGCGGGATGCCTGAGCCCCCGGGGGAGACGAGAGCCGGAGGTGATTGCTGGCGAAATCGAAACTCGTAAGACACTCGCTCACGTGCCCCTCCTTATATGTGTCCCAGTCCAAACAGTCGGTCTGGCTCTTGAACCGATGTAGGAGGTTTGTGCCGCATACAGGACAGAAGTTTTCTTCGTTTTCTTCCGTAGAAGCAGCCGTTTCTCCACTCAAAGCAGCCCCACTCAGTGTGGCTCCACTCATAACAAGGCTTTCAGTAGGGGTTGCTTTGTTGTGTCCTGCACACAGCCCGGGCCCCAAAGGCCCTTCACTTCTTTGATCCTCTTCTATTTCTAATACACATTTGCCACACGTCCGGTATTGTCCAAGAGGAGAAGGTTTTGTCGGAGGTCGATCTCCGTGTAATACAAGGGCACTGGACGGGTAGACGGGGTAATGGCCCGAGCATGCGCCACACACCAATTTGCCACACTTTCGGCAGTGGTGTTTTCGGTTAAAGAAGGTAAAGGTTTCACTGCAGAGGGTGCAGGAGCCGGCCTCTGAATCAGGCTGCCAACTCATGGTTCCAGTACACCCTAGAGTCAGTATGGGGAGAGTTTCAGGGGTGTTTGAGATTTGGCTGTAATTCCTGGGATGTCTAATTTTCTACTTGAGACGTCAGAGTTTCAAAGTTTTGGTGTTTCAGTGTTTCAATGTTTCAGGGGTGTTTCAGGGGTGTTTCAGAATATGCACCAGTGTTTCAGGTGTGTTTCAGTGTTTTGGTGTTTCAGGTGTGTAGAATGATATACAGACTGGGGCCTCGACTGTTGATATGACACGATCGTACAGGGGATGCGGCGAGATGCGCACGTGACGTGGGGTTATGCTACGCTACGCTTAGTTAAGTTATGCGGTGTACACCCGTACACCAACTGAAATCACAAAACACCCGTACACCAGGGGTGGTGTACGGGTTTCTGTGTACGGGTGCGAAATCACCAACTCAATCGCCAAATGTACGGGTGTTTCGCCCCCAAGGCAACACCCCAAGCATGACGGACCGGCTCACCCAGCTCCAGGTGTGTCTCGACCAGTTGGTGGCGCAGTTCAACTCCACCATCAACTACGCCAATCTGCAGAGTGAAACGGCGCTTTTGGACGCCAACCCCAAGTCGGTTTTCAACTTGGCAGCCAGCTCCGCGTCCACAGGAGCCAAAAACACGGAGACTTCCGGGACCAACTCGGCGCCAAACGGGGCGGTGGAGCAGCAACCTCCTGCAGATTTCGAAGGGGTTTTAAATGAACTCTCCACGGATCTCATTTTGAAATCAAGGCAAATTAGTATGATCATCGACCTGTTACCCGGAATCGGCACTTTACCGGAAACTCAGCTCAGCAAGATCAGTGGGCTTATACAGGAATTGGAGGAGACGGAGAATGAGCGGTTACGCAAAATCAAGGAAAAGGACGATGTGTTGAAGTGGTGTGAGGAGCTCATTGTGCAGGTATCCTCTGGGATCAGCCAGGGCCGATAAAAAAGAGGAAGGGAATTGGAGAAATGGAGAGAAAAGTGAGTTTAAAGAAGAAAACGGGAGAAAAAGGAAAAAAAGGGAGAAAAGGGAAAAAGGGAGAAAATTGGACAAAAAGGTGAGTTAATGAGACAGAAGAGACAGAAGAGACAGAAAAAGAGTCAGTTAAAAAAGACCATAGCATAAGAGTGGGTCATTCAAGTTGGTCATTTACGTGGTCTTTTGCAGGGTGCTTTTAAATGTCTTGAATTGTCTACAAATGTCTACAAATGTCTACAAATGTCTTTAAGTGTCAAGTGTCTCCAAGTGTCTTTAAATGTCAAATGTCTACAATTGCTTCAAATGTCTCCTAGTGTCTTTAAGTGTCTCCAAATGTCTCCTAGTGTCTTTAAGTGTCTCCAAATGTCCTCAAATGTCAAGTGTCTTTAAGTGTCTTCAAATGTCAAGTGTCTTCAAATGTCAAGTGTCTTCAAGTGGTCTCTCAAAGTGTCATGAAGTGGTCATTAGAGTGGTCTTTGAAAGTGTCATGAAGTGACAGAAAAAAGGCCCTTTTATTGTCTCAAAGGGTCAGTTACAGTGTCTCTAAAAGGTCACTTAAGTTGTCTTCAAGTGTCTTCAATTGTCTCGGAGCTGTCTTTTAAGGGATCATTTACACTGGTTTCTTCAAGTGTCTGGAAGTGTCTTTAAGTGTCTTTAAGTGTCAGAAAAAAGACAGGAAAACAGTGTCTTCAGGTGGTCTTAAGTTGTCACTAAGTGTCTTCAAGTGGTTATTCATGGTCATTGAAAGCGGTAATTTGAAGTGGTCATTCAAAGTGATCATTGAAAGTGTCTCAAATGTCTAGAAGTGTCTAAAATGTCTAGAAGTGTCTAAAGTGTCTTGATGAAAGACTGTTTACCTTGTGATTTCAGTTTGGCTTAGATTGAAGGAATAACTGATGAATTAAGTACAGGAATAAGGATGCTCAAATACCTTTGAAAAAATAAGCACTCGGTAACCGTGAATGTTAATGAAATTAGTAGTCTATACTTCGCTTATGACTATATACAGGAATATACTGCATATAGTACATACCATATACAGGACACAGCTCAATATGCAGTACAACATATAATGCCCTACAATCTCTACAATCTCTACAACTCTACAATGTCTACAATGTCTATATTCTAGTGTGTCCATAATTATACCTATATATAAATACCATACCAGTTCATTAGATGCTTATTGGTATAGTGGTCGTAATAATTAGGAGGAATCGTTAATTTAGGAGGAATCGGCTTTAACTTTTGAAGGTCTGGCATGAAACAATCAAACAAAGTTGGAATTGGGTCTGCACATAAACCAATTTGTCTTTGAAAGCCGATAAAAATGATGATCAGAACCTTGAGTTTCGTGGTATGATCAAAAGTCTGAGAGTCCGTAAACCATAGAATCAGACAAACCCGGACATCTTCAAAGAGAGCCAATCATTAGTAAAACCACCCGACGTCTAATGAGAGCCAATCATCAGTGAGATCTTGACAGCAACAATCAATTGTCTAACCCCCAAGGTGTAAGCCAACAAAGCGTGGTCTCTGGTTTGACCGTCCTTGGAGATACAGGCCTCGAACTCACCTAAAAACCACCAGAAATGATCAAAATGGCACAGTCAGCTTGCGAAGTACCAGTGATCAAGTGTTCTTGATGAAATCTCCGTGACCAGGGGCGTCAATGACAGTAACGTGGTACTTTGGAGTCTGGAACTTCCAAACACCAAATAGCAATGTCAATGGTGATACCTCTCTCTCTCTCTCTCTCTGGCCTTCAACTTGTCCGAGAGCCAAAATCACAAGTCAGATAATGGATAATTGGCCTTTATCCAACAATCGAGATCCCATCCCAACAAGCCCTTCACATTGATTCCCGTTCTCTTGATCCACAATTGGTCCTTTTGAATCACTTAATGTTCCGTCCACTTCATGATATCTTGAAATATTCTCATCAGTGTAGTCATGATGTTCTTCCCTTCTGTTTCTAGCCTTCTGTTTTTAGCCTTGTGTTTTTCTCACTGGTCACTTGTCTTCACAGTCTTCAATACCAAGGCTTTCGATTTCTGAAATGTTCGGCACGTAAGTTTCCCGTTATCCATTTCAGTCCGTTTCAGTAGTCCCCTCAGCGACTTAAAGAAACTGTTGTTTTGGCGAGTTCCTAAAGACCCCAATCACTCGTCACTTGATCGTGAAATATGTTTCACAGTTTCATGGCCATTGTCTGAATCCCTCTTCAACCACGACTGTATGCGTTGCAGTTAAAGTCCCAATTGAAAAACCGGGCTTTTTGACACTGCTCCGTGGTCCAGCCCGTGCCGTAGATGATGGGAAACAACTTCCAAAACCAAAAGAGAGTTCCGCCCAACACAACGGCCATCACCAAGGATGCATACCTGGGCCTTTCGTGCATCTGATACTCGACAAACACGCCAACCACCAACACCAAAAAGAACACGCTGGTCAAGTAGTGGTGCACAAACAACTTCCGTGTCATGAGCGTGTATGGGAAGAAGTGGAGGGCCCAGCCAAGCACATATTCAAATGACATCATGTAGTAGTCGGATCTATAGCCCGGCTCACTTTGCACCGTGAATGGGTTGAGCGCCCAGAAAACGTGCACTAGAAGCTTGGCCACGAAGAGCCCCACCAACAACACTCCGGCATAGTACACCGCCACATTTCCCAAAAAGTAAACGTTGGAGTCGCCCGAAAAGTAGTTGATCCCCCGCATCACAAACGGCCACGACGCCGGAAGCGACAGGTACTCGTGTTCCTTGACAAAGCCCTCGTTGACTCTCCACATCAGGTGGTGGTACTCCAACAACTTGCGGAAAAGCAGGAGTTGGGGGAGCTTGACCCGGGGAAACTTGTCCAACTCCCGGTCGATCACCGGGTGATTATTGTTCTCAATGTACCAAAGCGTATTGGGAAGCGTGGGGTCATTGACACAAAGCACCTGGTTCTGGTGGAATGCCTAATCGGGAAGTTTCGTCTCATGACCCATGGGTACACACTGCGTGCCTCTATGCACGAGCTGGAACACGGTTTCGGTGGCCCGCAACTTGCGGAGGGGAAGATCATTTGGGGAATGTGGTTTCTTACCAATAATCTTCACCTTCCACTCGTAGTTGATGTCCTGCAGAGAGGTGATGTTTCCATGGCACGTCACTTCGTTCAGGTAGTCGTGTTCCGAGTTGGGAGGCCGCACGTCATTGGCCCGGAGATACTTGGATGTTTTGGGGTGGAACAATTTGACGGTATCTCCATCCTTGATTTGCCGGAACTTGGTGGTATGTTTTCCGGGAACGTTCGTTCCGGGTGTTTCAAGTTCCCACTCGTTGTTAACGTCATCGGTAAACCCGTACATGGTGACCTGCTGTTCCCTCGTGCCGGTTTTGTAAGGGAAGTCGTGCGAGTGCAAATAAGTATCCAAGCGGTGGTGTTTCAACGTGATTTTGCTGCCGTAAGAAACATCAACGGCCGTGTTTCTGATTTTGTCCAGATCCTGCAACTCGGCCTTGAATGCAGGCGACATGATGCCCAGGCCCGTGCCATTGCGAGGCAAAAGCATAAAGTGCACGGAGAAGAAGCCACAGTACATGGTCAATGGCACCACGATAAAGGCAAAGAAGCGGGCCATAATATGGGCCACTATCTGTATCAGCGGCACCTCCACGTCTCCCAAATACCTCCACATCTGGTAAAGCGACAAAAGGCACACCCACATAATCGTAAACACCCCCGTCAACTTGGTCGACACGGTAAGCCCCAAGCTGAAGCCCGTGGCCACTAAGCACTGCACCCAAGGTTTCGAAAAGGGTTTTTGGAGCTGGAACCGCTTGAACGACGAAACAGAAAGCGCCGTGAAAAACACAAGCGCCGAATCAAGCATAATCAACCGCGATTGAGTGGCCAACGAGTTCTCGAAAATCACCAAAAGCGCTCCAAAAAGAGACACAACCAGCCGGCACGCCGAGGCCCGGAAAATCGTATATGCCAAAACGGCCGAGCCCACTCCACACAAGGCGGAAAACGTCCTCATAGCCACGTACGGCGTGGAGGCCAAAAAGGGCGAGCCGATTTCCAGAAAATCATCTTTTCCGTCCCAGCCAAAAAAAATGGCAATATAGTAAAACACCAACTTGCCAAGTGGAGGGTGCACGTCCACGAAAAACTCACCATCGTGGTACTCCCTTGCAAAGCCCCCGAAATGGGTCTCGTCAAAAACCACCCGGGCCGGATGCGGAAGCTTGTACATCCGCACAAGGAGTGCTATTGCCGCCACTAAAAGCATGAAGCGGCGGTCGAGCCCAGACCAGCTGGTCCGGCCAAGAAGAGCTGGCGACACCTCCAGCGACACGTACGCGCGGAAGGGGCCCTGTTTGTAACCAGGGGGGAGAAGCTTAGGTTTCTCGAGCGTCATCTTGAGCCTGGTGCTGCTAAATGCTGCTAATGCTGCTAAATGCTGCTAATGCTGTTGAATGCTGCTGAATGCTGCTGAATGCTTGTGTCGTGGATTAATGTATTGGTGGAGACGTGGAGCTCTGGCGCGCTCTGTCTGCAGGACGGGTTATGGGTGGTGTACGGGTTTACAGCCACCCGGGCTCTTCTTGTTTTCGTATTCCAGATCCATACCCCTGAAGGTGTATAACTTTCGAAGTCTATACCCTTGTAGACGTACTTTGATGAAAAGCCCTTACACCAAGTCCACAAACATAAAAAAAAGGTATGGTGGAAGGAGGGGGGGATCGGGGCTATTTATGTGTTTTGGGAGGCGAGGGGTGCATGACGCAGTCCTGCAGAATGGCCGTAAGCGAACCCCTGGAAACAACTCCCTAGGATAATGGGTATGATTTCTGTGTGGCTTGATTGGTTAGTGGTTTCTAGGGATATTATAGGTGGGTTTTGATTTGAAAAATTGCAAAAAAGTGGGCTCAATATAGAGGTCGTGCGCAACTCATAAATAGTCTGGGGATCAATAAGTAAGCTTTAAACATGCTTCTAAGGGAACATGTGATTATGGAAAAATTGGATTTATATTCAATGTTTTGCGGGTTGATAGAATAGGCAATGAAAGGACGACGAGGTTATATGCAGTCCGCACATATTAAAATTGGTTTTACCACCCCAAAACAAATTATTTAAAGTTGAAGTTTTGGGTGTAGACTAAGCGACTAGACAAGGATAACATATATGTCTGTAGGACACGAATTAGTAGTGTGTGGGTAGATATAAGCGGGGTGTATGTGGTCACGTGTAGATGATGATGCCTGCATATAACGCCATTAAAACCTCTTAATGCCACCAACAATTTCGTATCATTACATATATTATTATTTAATTAAAGATGTAATGCATTTTTATTGACTCTACCAAAAAATAAGCCTCAGTAGCCAATGTAAAGGCCGCCGTTACGCTCGTCCAATTCCGTCACGATATGGTCGACTTCATCTGATTTCGGGTCCCAGCCCAACTTGGCAGTTACCCGTACATTCTTCAAGTTTGGAAGGCGGTCCTCGCTCAAAGCCACGGCCAAGTCGATCGGGTCCAAGCGGTCCGTGGTCCCAAGCATGCCACTGCTATCAATGTACAAGTTGGTCAATGCCCGATTAGGAAATCTGGGAAGAATGTCCCGCTCGAAAAACCCAGCGGAAACATAATCAACACACACCTCCAAAGTCACGAGATTCGGGCATAGAAGAAACACCTCATCGAGAGAATTGGAGTTGAGCCCCGGCATCGGGAACTGGATCTTCAACGACTCAAGATTCCGGCCGAAAATCACCAACAAGTGCTCGAGGCCCGCATGCGACACTTGCGGACAATGGGCCAACTCCATTTGGCGGATGGTGGAGGGGAAACACGAGTGCACCAAGAAATCGTCCGAAATGCCGCCGGAAATCCGAAGAAACTGCAATTTGGGCGGCCACTCCACGGTATGGAAATCTTCGATTTCAAGCGACGACCGAGGAAACGAAAGGTGCGTTAGGAGCTTGAGTTCATGGATGGACTCAAACAATTCCTTGAGCCGGACCGTTTCGGAAACAAGCCGAAGATCAAGCGATTGGAGCTGGTGACACGACCGCAACGCCATTAGCGGGCTGAAACCAAAACTGGTTTGAGGAGCCACAAAGTTCTGCACCAGGACGCGAGACCGCTTCAAAAGTTTCGCCACAAAGGCATTTTTCCCCAGCTGATTCACCGAAGAAAGGTCCAACGTGCGGATGTGCAGGCCCGCCGTCTTCTTATTGGTGATTGTATCCACGAACTGGTAGAAATTGTCGCCCCTGAGCCCGGGGTTGCGGTAAAGCATGGGCATGGTCACCAGGTAAAAAAGCTTATTGAGGAGGAGGAACCTGGGCTTGAGTTCACTGCGGAAACTGACGATTTCCATGATGTAGGCGATGATTTCAAGCGGCAAACCCATATTTGGCGCCTGGACGTTTGGCTCGGGCTGAAGCCGTGCTTCTTGGAGTTGAAGCTGGTACAGCTTGCTTTGTAGAAATAAGCAGCATGAAAGCACATCAATCTTCTCAAACTGAGACCGAGGCCACACTTTGCCTTTGAACGAAGTCTGCTTGTTCAAAACATAGATGGACTGTATGGAGAGCTTTTTGGGGTCGAAATCCTTTGGATCTTTCAGCAGCTCCACTTCCACGTGGTCCTCCTCGGCGTCCGATCCCCCCTCATCGGTGAAAGATGTTTTGTAGACGTATTTTCTGTAAGGGGGGCGGACTTTCTTTGGTCTGCTCTTGTTAGCTATGTTGAAGAGACAAACAACGAAACAAAAAAGTCGAGCCACGAACAAATATCCACTCACTTAAGGTTCAGCTCAAGTGTGACTCGATGGATACGCCTCCTTCCACCTGTATGTAGTAGATCTTTCGGATGAGTGATGGCTTGGTTTTGGATTGATAAGCAGCTTCATCGCGAGAACATCCATACACCAGGAATATCAGTCAGTATTAATTCAGATCAAAAAAACCCAAAAAAAAAATAAAAAAAAAAACCTGGCATTTTTTTTTTTTGGAAAACTGTAAAGGTTCAGAAAAACAATTGCAGACCAGTGTCGATATTGGGCACGGGGTAGCTCATTGGAAATTGCCTGTATAGTTAGTTATCCCATTATATCCTCTTTTGGGATATGATCAAATACTTAAGTATCATCATTGGGTTTTAAATATCTTAACAAATAGGGATTTTGAGTTTGTTAGTATATTAGAATTCGAAGAGTATCCATTCTTTGTATCCTGCAGACAGTCTAGACAGTCCAGTAGTATATAAAGGGTATTCTCGGATGCTGAGTATCATGGTCCGGCCTAGCTAGTCTTATCCGTTAATCAGTAAATTCAGTATATCTTGATATACCCGTCATACCGCATAGCCTGTACAGCCTGTTCTTGTCATGTGCATAACCGAAAGGCCCAATAGTCAAAGCAATGAAACAAGCAGATATTCCAATTAGTCTGGGCCAACTAGCTTTTGTAGCTTCAGTCGGTCTATTTCGTATTGTTTGTCATTCAGTCACTATGTTCTGATATACAGATAGTCCCCATAGTCAGTAAATCAGTAACAGATCAATATCCATGTGAGTTAGGATTCAGAAGGATCAGTATCATGAATAAGCATTAAGACACTCGACATTTGGTATTAATATCAATTCAGTATCAGATCAGTCAGATCAGTCGGATCAGTAATCTTAAACAATAAACAATAGTAGTATCACCTCATCAAAGTCCGATTTTCATGCCAATATTTGTATCAACTCAGGATCAATTCCAAGTCAGAATCACATGTTCACGATAGTATCAGTATGAGAGCAGGAGTAGATCATACCACGAGAGATCAGTATATACTTCGGAGGTGGGGTCTGGACTAGTTGGTAAAAAGAAGGTTGCCAAAAAAGAGAGGGAAGGGCGCGGATTTATATATAATTTTTTTTCAAGCCACAAAAAGAATTGCAGCATGCCCAATTGGGAAGTGTTTCACATTCCATCGTGCAGATGGTGTTTCACCTATTTGTGTTGCGTCGCGAGACTTGCAGCCACTGGAATATAAAAGGCCCTCAAATCCCCCGTTGTTTTTTTGCAGCGCGATAAATCAACCGGAAACGACGGTCACGTGAAGCAGTCTGATCCACATTTCCATTCAAGATTTAGATTCCGGTTATTTAAGTTTCACCCATTGATTTACAAGAAAAGATAATTAGATTCAGAAAATGGTTTGATTTAATTCTGGACTCGGGGTATGTGTTCAAGATCTCAGATTCAACATTTAGGGCTAGAGTCAGGGATAAAGTCAAACGTCAATATTTAGGGCTGGATTCAGGGATAGAAGCCGGGGCTGAAAGTCAGGGATAAAAGTCAGGGATAGAAGCCGGGGCTGAAAGTCAGGGATAAAAGTCAGGGATAAGTCAGGGTGAATATGCAATGACCAAGACCGAAAGGGTTGTCAATACTTTATTCATCCATCATTTTCTCTTACTTAAAAGGTCCCATTCCCATTTCAGGTATGAACCCCATTCTTCTGAATGTGACACAGATCTCTTCTCGTGAAGCAATTACAATTCTTTGGGACTGATTGATCTCAAAAAAAGAGGTTTGAATCTGAAAAAGGCCGGCCTTTCTCGAATGAACGCTTCTATCCGGATGTTTTATCTATCTTGGGAATAATTTCGATTCAGCTTAACAGGTCAATTCTTACATTCTAAGAGATCGGAACAACAGGTCAATTCTAACACTCTAAGAGACCGGGCCTATTGTTTTTTTTTCTGACGCTATTTATCCAATTTTCATGTGATCAGATATATCTTGACAAAACAGACATTTGGGATGGCAGCTCTATTCTTATATGGGGACATTTGAGAGAATAGGGTCAAATTGAAAATCCAATCGATTGGGAACCTTCCAATAATAAGGTCCATTTTTGGGCGGTTGTGGGCCAATCAGAGTGGAAATGATGGTCACAACTCTAATCTCAATGCCGAAACGATCCCGTTCCTACGATAAAGGTGATCCGGAGCCGAGCTAATGAGAAGACCTTTTCAACCAATCAGATCCTATAACCAGATGGGAATATATTAGTGGTGGAGCGGACTTCGGGATTCCGAGATCAAGTGGTATTCTATTGGAGCTGGTCTAGAAGCGGAACTCCTCAAACAGAGACCAGAAATTGACCAGTCTCAAAAGATCCAAGAAACCGCGAGGATCAACCGTTTTCCAGTCAAGCAGAAAATACCTCCTACACCCATTGATGACTAAATCTGGAACTGGATGTTGATGGTGCTGTTTGTGGAACCGGAAATTGGTGGTGGAGTTGGTGGTGGAGTTGGTGGGACTGGAAGTTGGTGGTGGTGGGAAGGTTGCAACGCTTGGCTGCAGGAACGGGAGCACATTTCTTTTTTTTTCAAAGGATGCGCTACTTTTTTGCCGCTTCTTTTTTTGAAGTGTGGAGGATTTTCGTGCATGGATTTTGTGCATGGATTTAGTGCGACTCGTTTCCAGCATTTCAAATTTGGCCACCGGTCGTGCGCATGCAGTGCTCGCGTGAGAAAAAATTTTTCTCTATAAAACCAGACGTTTTTCCGCTCCCCAACTCCCACTCTTTTTCCACGTTTTACAGCAACCATGGTTTTAGTTCAAGACTTGTTACACCCAAACCCCGCCTCCGAGGCCCAGAAACACAAGTTGAAGACCTTGGTCCAGGCTCCCAGATCCTTTTTCATGGACGTCAAGTGTCCCGGATGCTTGAACATCACCACCGTGTTCTCCCATGCCCAAACCGCCGTGACCTGTGATGGCTGCACCACTGTGTTGTGCACTCCTTCTGGTGGTAAGGCCAGATTGACCGAGGGCTGTTCTTTCAGAAGAAAGTAAGATCTTTCAGAAGAAAGGAAGTTCTGGTTTTGGTGAAGAGAAAACGATACGATGTCGTTTTCTGACGATCTGAAACACGTTGTGTTTGTTTCGACATGTTTTGTGACGATTTGAAACACGTTGTGTTTTTTTGGATGATGAGGCCTGCCTCGTTGTTCGTAATCATATACCAATGACTATTGCGTTGTTAATGCTCCCAGCCAGGCTGTGCATATAATGACTTGATCCTTTGCTGGCTGAATCAGTGCTGAGTAGGCCACGGGGTTGGAATGCATCTGTATTATAGATACAAATAATAAATGATTTGCCTGAATGATGTAGAATATTGGTTTATGTAGGTGTGGTCCATTAGGTAGTGTAGGTACACCCGATATAAAAGAACCGTACACCCGACATAAACCACTTATATGCACACTCTGAATAAAACCCGTACACCCGACATAAAGCCACTTATATACACACCCGACCCGACATTAGACCACTTATATACACGCCACACCCGTACCAACCACTTAAAATACCTATATACATGTTTAATTGTTGTCGAATTCCCGGGGATCCACATCGTATCGGGCCCGCTTGCCCTGCGTCCGGTACCGCTTGGAAGATTCGACGTCCGAGGCCAAATCGTCCAAAACGTCCAATGGATCGTCGAAATCTTGCTCCAGACGGCTCACGACCTTCTTCCAATCCTTCTGTCTCTTCTCCTTGACCACGAATTTCCTCTGCAATTTGGCCAATTTATTGAGTTTATCGACTTTTCCTGCAGATAAGCGGCTTTTCACCACAGCGCTCTTTTTATCAAGTGCCCAAAGATCTCCTTGCTTCGCCTTCCGGGCATCATGATAGGTCTGTTTCCCTAAACTCTTGGGGATCTGCCAGTACTCGATATTTCCCGATGGGGCACATACTTTGAGCCGCACGTTCTTTTTTACCTTATTAGGAAACTCCAAGATCCGGGGCAACGCCGTAGAAGTGTCGGAGTTATGAGCCCTTGCTTCGTCGATGGCGGCAATGGCCTCAGGGTCGTTTTTCGCCCGGTGCATGATCAAGTAGGATAGATTTCCCGATTCGGTATTGTTTCCGCCCGTCCGCCCGGTACCTTGCAAACTCTTCAAGGTGCTCCGGGGGATCTGGTCGGTCCCGAAACCATCCTCCAGGCTCTTGTCCCATTTTGTCGCCAACCGTTTGCCTTTTTTGAGCTCCATGGTATATTTTGGGCGGTGCACGACCTGGTTAAAGGAGCAGAATTGCAACCGGTGGCTATGGTTGGATATTTGGTAGAACTTGGGGTCGCCGAGCTGAAGCGGACACTGGCCGTGATGCAGACACGGCGCCACGACGCTGAGATGGTAGTCGACGGAGGTGGGAGGTATGGATGTTTGAGGTTCGGAGCTCGGTGGTTCGGAGGTTGGATGTTCGGAGGTTGGATGTTCGGAGGTTGGATGTTCGGAGTTCGGCACCGAGGTAGGAGGTACGGATGTTTCCTGGTGTACCGGTTTCTCCGCCAACTCGTAATCGGGATCGTCTTCAAACTCAAATTTGAGGTCGTCCTCCGAGACCGGGCCGAACTTTTCCGTGAGCTCTTGCTCCAAAGAATCCTGGTCCTCGGCTTCAAGTCGGGCCAAGAGCTGTTCCTCGTGGATCACGTGATCCTCGGTGATGATTTGGTCCTCGCGCCGAAGTTTCTGGGGTTTCACCGAGGACCCCCGAATGTAGGGTCTCGGGATTCGGCCCCGCTCGTCTCGGTGGTTCTCGGGCCGAAGCATCACCTGCCGAGCCCGAGCCACAATCTCAAACCCCAACGCATTGCCCCGCTCAACAATCACCAAATGCCCGTCGGGCTTTAATAACTGAAGAATCATCTCCACGTTTAAATCCACGTCACGTGGGAAGTTGAACTCACGTGACAAGAGCAGCTGGTTCACCATAATGAGCTCGTACTGTTTCGCCGAGGGGAGTGCGTCCCGCAACCGAGTCCGAATTCGGAGTTGGCGCAGGTCCACGGGGCCGACAAAGTCGCCGAACCGGTCGATGTAGCCCTGGAAGTCTTGTTGGGGGGAAAGAGTATCGCCTTGGGGGGATTCGGGCTCGATTTCGGGGCCAGTTTCGGGGCCGATTTTGGCATCGGCATCGGCGTCGGGCTCGGAAATTGCCTCTTTGGGAACAGAATTCTGCATATAAGCATCTCCACTCGGTCCACCCTCCTTCTCCACCTCTTTAACGTCCTTCTCTTCCTCGACAACCTCATTTAACTGCCGTGATAATAAAATCTTGGCCCGTTTCTTCATTTCCTTGTTTCCCCGGCCCACAATATACGCTTCCTTGACTGCAGGACGGAACTCCGGGCCCATGAGCTCGTTCAAGGCAATCATGCCCGTAGCCGGCCCATAGCCAATGTCTAAGACGGAATCGGGGGAGAATTGGGGCACTCTATTGAGCAATTCCTTCAAAACACGCTCGGAATGGGCGTAATTCTGGAGAAAAAGAGCCGCAATGTGTGCGTCTGCATCCAAACTGCTCTCAGGAGCCTTCTGGATTTGGTCTTTCTCCAACAGCTGGTATATGGTGGCAGCACGCTCCCGAAGTTTGTCGGGGCTTATGTGCAGGAGAATGTTTTTATTGATGGTTTTAGCAATTTCTTCAGGTAAGTGCACCGGAGAAGAGTCCACGCGTGCCTTGAGGGTTTCTGGATGAAGACGGGCCTCTTCGGCGGTGTCTCCCTGTATAAAGGAGCCGTCGGGGTTCCGAAAAGGCGACATCAGGGCCTCCTCGGCGACATTTTCGTCTTTTAGTTCGACCGAACGGGTGAATTCGCTCTGGGGCCCATTTCTCTGGGCCAAGTGCTTGTCTCTGGCCAAAAACCCAAAGGTTTGGGTGGCGTTTTCAGCATGTGCGCCTTTAAGCGGGGGTACTGAGCCCCACGCGTCACTTTTCGCCCGGAAAAATGAGCCTGGGCATACTCGGCGCGGGCCAAAGGCAGGGAACGCTCTATATCGCTTGGGAACGGTGTTGCAGCGAAGAGTTCGGAGCAGAAGCATGGTTGGTCAGCAATGAGAAGAGGAAGAGATGATATACGCACCACGCGAGAGTCACGTGGAATTGATCACGCGCACTTGCCCTTATGTACAGGAGAAAAAAGTCACGTGCCGGAAAAATCACGTGCCTTTGAAATCACGTGGTGCGCGCACTCACCAACCACCAACCATAACTTCACCATCCCACCTACTACTCATTTCCTCATACACTAGCCACCGACATTCGTCCACCTAGTTATATCATCCACCACCCCATATACACACCTACATCCTTACACCCAAGTTGCATCCTTACACCAAAATTGCATTGACCAATTACATTAAGCCAAATAGTATGAGAGGATTTTATGAAAATGACAGCCATGTGGCGCCCGTGGCCGGAACAGTGCAGTCCAGCAACGCCACCGAAAAAGAAGTCCTTGGGCCGCGCTCAGTGGTCAACGGCGTTACGGTCCGCAGTCTGGACACCCTCGAGTCCGGCTTCAAAAGTGCAAGACAAAACTTGTTTACAGCCTTTTCCCACGTGGAGAATTACCTCAGCGCCACCAAGCAAAGTGTCTACGAAAAGGAGCGGGCCGTAACCGGCACAGTGAGCCCGTTGCACGATAAGAACGACGATCTTTTCCCCAGCATTTTCTACGTGGCCATTGGCTCGCTTGCAGGAAACATCATGGCGCAAAGACGGGGGGTGGTCAGCAAGGCGGTGTTGCCTGTGGCTGGCGGGTTGGCGGCGTTTGCGTACTTCATGCCCCGCACGTTTGGCAACACCAAGGAGTTTGTGTGGAGGGTGGAGCAGCGGACGTTGCCTCAATTGGCCGAGCAGCAGGCCAGAACCTCCCAGCAGGTGCAGGGAATGGTGGAGACGCTCAATACAAAGGCCGTCGAGGGCCAGCAGTCGGTGCATGCCAAGGTGGAGTCTGTTCGCCAAGGCATTTCTGCATGGACTGGTTTGAATATAGACGAGGAGGTTTCCAAGAAGAACTAGACAGGCAGGGATCTACTCTGCAGTTGATCAAAAATGGACTTGATTAGGGGTTGATCAAAAATGGACTTGAAAGAGGTGAAGAACTAGAACTGGACTATCAGACCAAAGAATGATGGACGTGGTTGTTATTACTCCGCCAACGTTACACATACGATGAGGAGTGTTGAAATCCTTGGCTTTGGTTGTTTTTGGAGATCTCTGGACTACAGGGAGCGACATGGAGATCAATCTTGTTCTCCATCAACCAGCTCATCCCGCCCATTTGATCCGTGACGTCTCAAGCTTAAGATAACTCAGAGTGAAGAAGATGAAGGACTCAGCAAAGCCTAACCAAGAGTGAAACCCTTAAGTGAAGCAAGTACCTCAAGCTATTCATTAATAAAAACTTCTACTCCAGGGTACAGACAGTGTCGGGTGGAACGGAGATTGGTTGGTGATTGTGATTGGTTGGTGATTGTGGTTGGCAGGAACCATTGATTTTGTCATTGCCAAAATGGGCCCAGGTCAAGAGCAACAGACTAATCTGGAAACATCCGAGTCGGACGTGGCAGTACTGTGGTTACGGAGTCATTACAGTGCAGATGAATCATTTGTATTCATTAAAAAACCCCATAAAAAACCATATGGTGGTGGATATCCGAGCCAATTCATGCTAGAAGCACTTTGCTCTACTTCTTCCGGGGACAGGAACCAGAAGGCTTCTCAGACTTGCCCTCATCGTCCACAGCCACAACGAAAACAGTCACTTCGTTACAATCGCCCGTGTTTTCCAATTTGAGGTACAGCAAAGCAGCGCCTTTTGTTACTATGCACCGGTACAAAGGGGTATTGATGATCCTTCCATCAGCTCCGGTTTCAAAGGCCATAGGCTTCGAGTCAGGGCCATAGCCCCAGATGGACGAGGGGAGCTCACCCAAGGTCATGGTGTTCCCATTCAGATCCTTGGTGGAGTAAATGCCGTCCTTTCTGTCGAAAAGAGTTGGATTCATGAACACGTCATCAGAAGAAAGAACCATGCCGCCTTCCACCTCGCGACCATTGAGAGGAGCCCTAAAAGCGGTGGGGTCATTTGGGAAAAAGCTGGTGTAAAAGGCATACTTTTCAGCATAAGCCCCGACGGCGAAAGCAGTGGCAAGGGAGAGGTAAGTCAATTGCATGGTGATTGATTGTTTTTTGATTGTTTTGTTTTTGATGGTTTTGTTTTTGATGGTTTTGTTTTTGATGGTTTTGTTTTTAATGGTTTTTGGGAATGGGGCCGGAACTTGGCGTCTTTTAAACCTCGCCAGAAACTGCAGAGGACAAAATCACCGTCCTGGACATTCCTCCGGTTTCATTGTTTGCAGAATTGGGTGTTGGAGCGCAGTTTCAGAAACAAAGATTTCCAGGCGCAGCCAAAGCTTGGTAAATGCGAAAAGCTCATTGAAAATGGGATGATGGGATGATTTGGAAAGAAAATGGAAAAGCAAAATGCTTGGCCATATCTCAATCAAATTGTTCGCCTACACTTGGCTATTACAATTTGAACATATCTTGGCATCAGAAAGCAATTTCCATTACCCAATTAGAATTCTAGATGTCTTGGAGAGGGCACCAGGGATTTGAATTCTACTCACGTGAACCAACAATCGGATATACTTTCTTCCTGCTTCGGGTTTTCTTGGAAGTTCCTCCACCTGGCCTTTATGAAATGGATACTTTTAGCCAATGGAGAAATGAGATAACAATCAGGACTGAGATAACAATCAGGACTGAGATTAACAATGGAGAAACGAGACTTTGAACAATGGATCTTGGCATCATCGCAGTGGATCAACTATTAATTGTCCCTGAATCTTGGCCATTCCAACAATGGGTCTTGGCCATTCCAACAATGGATCTTGGCCATTCCAACAATGGGTCTTGGCCATTTTTAACCATGGGCCTATTTGCATGAACCCTGGCGCCCAGCATTCCATTTTCCGTGAATATCAACGTTGTCTTTTTTTTTTTGCATGAGAGGTGTGATTTGTGACCGAGCCAATCATCGAGATTTCCAACATCCAGATTTCCAACAGATTGGGAAGAAAGAAGGGGAAAAAGGCGAACGAGAGAGTGTTTGGATGGAAGACGGACTTTTGGAGATTCGGAGGTCAATGAGCCAATCACAAGCGATGGAATGGAGGTCAATGAGCCAATCACAAGCGATGGAATGGATGTCAATGAGCCAATCACTTGCGATGAAATGCTTGCATGTGTGAGAAGTGAAGTGAAAGAATATGGATTTTATTGGCATGGAGTCCAGATTCTTGGACGTCAGACGGGTGTATGTTTTCGAAACCAGAAATGTATATATCCATGATAAACTTAAAGAAGTATAATTCCAGGAACTCCTTTCTACTCCATTCTCTACCAGATGAATAACTATAAGGTAGTCTTTAAGGATTAGTAAGAAGTAAGCAGGAAGCAGTCTTAGTCTTAGTCTTAGTCTTAGTCTTAGTCTTAGTCTTAGTCTTAGTCTTAGTCTTAGTCTTAGTCTTAGTGTCAGTAAGTATGAGTCCGCAAGCAATAAGTCAGTAAGTTAATATTAGTAAAAGCACGAAAGATGCAAAAAGTAAGCAGTAAGCAGTATTAGTCTGAGTTTCCCCAAAGAAGGCAATCTTCTGTTCAGTGTACTGCGCTGGATGATTGGAAAATGGGACGATGCGTTTGAAAATACTTCTCTTTGGGAAAAGCCTTTAATTTCAGTTAGAAAAATGGCCAAGACTCTTCTTTGGATTGGTGGGATGGAGACTTCGGTCCTAGACACACTTGACACGAATCTTGGGGAATCGAAAAGTGACTTTTATTGCATTCTTAATTGCGAGAAGCTTCGAAGATTCATTGCCCTTGAAGACCAGGAAGTGCTTTTTCTCCCAGATGACACTGTTAAGGTCACCAAAATCACCGATTCAACTGATCTGATCGCTGTTGTTATTAAAAAAATGTGTGAGATATTCCAAACCACTCTTGAGGACGAGATCAATGTTCCAAATACCTTGGCTTATGCGATCTTCTTGATGCAAATTGCTGAGACACTTTCACGCAAGTATACCGTCCATGCAAACGACTTGCAAAGCAAAGCCAGAAGCTTAACGGCATCTCTTGCACCCTTTATCAGCCTGAGAGAACAAGCTGCGTCGGCCATTTTAATCATCTTAGTCTGTAGTCTTGGTCTGATTCAGTACCAATCTATAGTCTTGGTCTGAATCAATAGCCAATCTTTAGTCTTGGTCTGATTCAGTAACCAATCTATAGTCTTGGTCCGATTCAAGAAGTAATGAGTCCGTAGGTTTTTGTAGAACTAGTCCTTTAGAATGAAAGTCCACAATATGACAATTTTTCTGGGAATGGGGGTTGAAAGTAGGGGGAATGCGAAGCTTTATATATTTCGCAGGGGGGGGGGGAGGGCCTTATTTATATACCCACGCGCGCGATTTCTTGCAGCCTCGTATATAATTGCAGCCCCTCAATTCCCGCGTTATATAAAGACACTCGCCCGCCCTTGCCCCCCAATTTTTTGGTATCCTTTTTCTTCTTGACAAACTTTGTCTTTCTTCTTGCAAACAGGCGAATATACCAATATGTCAGATAGATCTTGGAGATTCATGGAAAAGCCAACCTCCATATCACTACGTGGACCGCAGAATCAGTGGCTAATTCAGGGTTACAAAATCCTTAAGCTTGCAGCATCTTTCGAAGTTAGAACCCCCAAGACTTATCTCCAAGACTCATCTCCAGAGCTTCATAGGCTTAATCCTGCAAAGTCAAGTTTTCAATGAGCAAGGACGATGTTGACCCACCCAACAATATGCGTGGTATTAACCTCAATCCAATGCACTTAATACATTCGCTCGCCCATATGAAGCAGGTCTTTCGGGGTTTAGGTACCTGAGAATTACATTCCATCAACTAGCATCTTCTGCTGATCCTAGAGTACTCTGGATGGTATACCAAGTGGACCAAAAGATTGTACCAAACGATACTAATATGAAACCGCATTAGATATGGTTCAATTCGTTTCTTATGCTTAGTCGTATAAGCTAACCAGGCATAGCGTCCGTTTTGGAATCGGAAGGTGTGGACCCAAATTCCTTAAGACGATCTTTTGACTATATGATCTTTTGACTATATGATCTACTTGGTTATGATAATACTACTTGACAGTATTTACATGGGTTCGAATCCCATTGTGGTTATTTAATTAGATATATCTAAATATAAATATAAATAATATAAATATAAATAATATAAATATATATAATAGGTATAAATTAAATAATTTAGGTGAGGGGGATATTTTCGGAAAAGTCCATTTTTTTTTATGTTCATTCATAAAATCGCGCGGGAGGTACGGGTGTGCAGCCTTTTTTGCACCCACTGCGCAAACTGTACAAACTGCTCAACCCAAATCACCAGAAACCGGCACTTCCACCGATACCTGACCATCTGCACAATATCTAGCTGGACATCAATAAGACCAAATTACGTGGGGAATTAAAGAGATCATTTTCAGAACAAATCAAAAGTCAAAGCCTAGTCTTTCGTCGGCTCTAAAACCCTGGGATTTCAGTCTTTTCCAGTCTTTCCCAGTCTTTCCCAGTCTTTTCCAGGTTTTCCGGTTTTTTCCAGATTTTGCCAGGTTTTCCAGGTCTTTACCAGTTTTTCCCGATCTTTGTTCAATTTTTCGCCAGTTTTTTCCAGGTTTTCCAGGTTTTCCAGGTCAATTTCAGGTCAATTCCAGTCCAATTCCAGTCCATTCCAAGTCCAATTCCAGTCCAATTTTCCAGAGAAATACATCGGGATCTGTATACTGACCCTGGAGATTTTATACCAGATCTGGTCGACTCAATTCTGAATTCTTAAGTTGAGTTTGAGTCCAGCTTTCAGTTTTCAGTCTTCAGTCTTCAGTCACATTAAAGCTTCCTGAATTCTCCTAAAAATCCGTCCGAATCTCTTAAACTCTCCACCAGTTTTACTTTAGAAACCAGAATCTTGCGTCCATCCGAATCTTTTCGTTGTCCTAATTCGTGCCAATTGGTCTTGAGTCTTCTTTAAATCGGTTAAGTTTTTCTGTGAATTATATTCCAGTCTTTTCCAATCTTTTCCGGTCTTTTCCAGTCTTTTCCGGTCTTTTCTAGTCTTTTCCGGTCTTTTTCCCGATCTTTATTCAATTTTTCGGCAGTTTTTTCCAGTTTTTTCCAGGTTTTCCAGGTCTTTTCCAGGTTTTTCCAGTTTTTCCCAGTCTTTTCCGGTCTTTTCTAGTCTTTTCCGGTCTTTTTCCCGATCTTTATTCAATTTTTCGGCAGTTTTTTCCAGTTTTTTCCAGGTTTTCCAGGTCTTTTCCAGTTTTTTCCAGTTTTTCCCAGTCTTTTCCGGTCTTTTCTAGTCTTTTCCAGTCTTTTCCGGTCTTTTCTAGTCTTTTCCAGTCTTTTCCGGTCTTTTTCCCGATCTTTATTCAATTTTTCGGCAGTTTTTTCCAGTTTTTTCCAGGTTTTCCAGGCCTTTTCCAGTTTTTTCCAGTTTTTTCCAGTCTTTTCCGGTCTTTTTCCCGATCTTTATTCAATTTTTCGGCAGTTTTTTCCAGTTTTTTCCAGGTTTTCCAGGTCTTTTCCAGTTTTTTCCAGTTTTTTCCAGTCTTTTCCGGTCTTTTCTAGTCTTTTCCAGTCTTTTCCCCGATCTTTATTCAATTTTTCGCCAGTTTTTTCCAGTTTTTCCCGGCCTTTTCCCAGTTTTCCCGTCTTTCCAATCTTTCCAGTCTTTTCAGCCATTTAATCCTTTCCCGTCTTTTCAGCCATTTAATCCCTTTCCACATTCAATCATTTAATCCCTTCCACATTCAATCATTTAATCCTTTCCACATTCAATCATTTAATCCTTTCCACATTCAGCCATTGAATCCTTTCCACATTCAATCATTTGAGTCACATGATGTTCGGAGAAATCCTTAAAAGTGAAGCCTCTAGGCCTTCCACAAAAGGTACGTTAAGCCGTCCCACCACAGCATCCTTAAAGAAAATGATGCATAAATTGGTGGCGTCGTCTCACGCCGCGAAACCCAAGCCTAAGGTGCAGGCCAAAGATATTCAGATGTTAATCGATAAGGTTTTACGGACGCAGAAAAAAACCGTGGATATTAACAAGGAGTTTATCAAATCGTTGGGCGAATGGGGCACGGCGTTACCTACTCTGGAACTCCGGCATACCATGCGGGTATTTTCGCTGCTTTTGGATCTGATATCCGCATCGGTGATTGAAGAGTGTGAGCGATTGGCCGAGCTTAAAATTAGTCTCGGGGCCATTTCTCAGCGGGAAGAACGCAAATTCAAGCTCGTGTCCAAGCACGACCTTCTAAAGGCCAGATTGGCCCAAATAGCCTTGGATAACGGGCCGCACGGCACTCAAACCATGCTTTGCGTGGACGAACTCGAGGAAAACGAGTACAATTTGAAGCTCATCGAGCAACAATTGGCTCGGACGGCCACGCAGAACCTTCTGAAATCGTGTAGGGAGTTTTTGAAGTGGGTGAAAACGACCAATTTTGAGGTGGTGAGACTTTCCCATGAATTGGCCAAGAGTATTGAGGATCCAAAGCTTGGGAACTATGAGAAAGACTTGAAAATCGAGTTCACTGATTATAAAGTCACTCCAAACCCGGGAAATCTGGGGGAAAAAGCGGGGATTTCCAAGGTGAGTGCTAAGGAGAGTCCTCTAGAGAATCCCAAAGTGGAAATTCCCAAGTTTGAGAGTCCCAAAGGGGAAATTTCTAAATTGGAGAGTCCCAAAATGGAAATTCCTAAATTGGCGAGTCCTGAATTGGAAAATATCAAGTTCCGTGAAAGCCCCAAGTTTCTGGAAAATCCCAAGTTCGAGGGTTACTCGGAGGAATCTCGATTTAAACCTCTCCAAATTAAAAGCCAATATAGGGACCAGGAAAGGAGTGCAGAGAAGAAAGCATCGAGTGCTGAACCACCGAAAAACGAGTCAAATCTTGGAGAACAGAGGAATTTATCCAATTTTGGAGAACAAAAGAATTTATCCAATTTTGGAGAACAAAAGAATTTGTCTACTTTTCCAGAATCAAAGAATACTAACCTTTCCGAATCAAACTTCAAAAGCCAGCAAAAAAACGAGTCCAAATTCCCAGAAAGAGAGTCACATTTCCGAAGTCCAGAGGTGCCCAAAGGAGAATCGCACTTTCGGAGCCCCGAAATCCCAAGTGGAGAGTCCCATTTTCGAAGTTCCGTGTCTCATTTTAAAGAAAGTGAGTCCGGAAAAGGTCTCCATAATTTTGGAATCAAGAATTTCAGTGCCAGTTTCAGTGGAATCAATTCAAATTTTGGGGCCAAATCTGCAGGGAGTGCAGATTACCATTCCAAGTATAACGCCAACTTTCAGAGCCCGGAATCAAATAAAACGACACCAGAGCTTTTTGAAGAGTATAAAGATTACGAAACACCCGAGAAAAATGCCCTCCAAACCGCCCACAAGGAAGACAGCTCCACCTTGGTTGGTCGGGAACCTGCACTTCCTGCACGCACGCGGCAAGATACGTTGGACCTGCCGATGGCGGGTCACGTGCCGATTCTTGAGATGAGCCCGGAGAAGAAGATATCCGAGTTTGATATTCGGAACTATGAGCAGAACGTCGAGGGATGGGGGAACTACCGGTTTTGAGCGGTGGCGGAGTAAAAAAGTTAGCCACTGTGCTTAATAATAGCGATTGTGAGTATATGCAGGAATAGGTGCTTATATACAGGTACTACACCTATATACAGGAATCGTACCTATATACAGGAATATTGCCTATATATATTGGAGTTTCTACTGGACGAGGGACTGGCTAGTTATCTAAAATAACTAATTGATGTGTTTTATATTGTATAAATGGAGGAGGGTCGTGATAATAAACGGATGGACACTGTGCTCAAAGGTGGGACAAGGTTAGGAGCCTTGAGTATATACATAGACCCAGAGCGAACAGCTTAAATCTTTTATCATGGTGATGGTGGTTGAATGATGAAGATCACAATCCATCTTTAAAAAGCTTTTTCCCGATTTCATAGGACGAAATCATGATGGCACACGAAGGAGCGATTTTCAACACTCGAGGAGCAAAACCTTTGTACAAGGCGCCAATGCCCTCTTCCACACGGATGCGCCAAAGAAACTGGAACATGGAGGGCCTGGGATTTTTTGAGTCCAGACTGGCGATCTGAAGCCGAGTCTTTCCCACGTCAAATGGATTGGTGAAGAACGCCGCCACCACGCCTCCCAACGAGCCCAGGCAAAAACTGGCCGTGAACACTTTCCAATCCTCCTGATCCAGGCTCTCAAAGTCCACATCTAGAGCCCGGCTGAACCGGGCCTTGAACGACTCGTAGCACATCCAATAAATGCCCAGAAACGGAACGTCTCGCCATAACGTGATCTGAAGCCCGGTGAACATGGACCCAAGGCCGTTTTTCCGGACTGCATGCGCCAGGTCTCTTAGTAGCAGTTTGAAGATCTTGTGTTTGGGGTCACTGGCGGAATTGGGCACCGATTGAAACCGCGTTTTAAGGAGCTCGATCGGCGACACCACCGTGGCTGACATCATGCGTGCAAGCAGCCCACACACCAAGGGATTGATGGCATTTTCCGTGATGGGCGAAAGTTCCTTGATGTACTCGTAGCCGGTGAAGTAGATGATATTGGACGGCACCGCCATTAGTAGCGTTAAGGAAAGACCTCTCCAGAGCGTGGCCAAGCCTTCGTTTCGTGCAATCACCATCATTCCTTGGAATGTGGATGTGATTTTGGGACAATCTCGGGCCGTTTCACAGAACTGCTGAGTGTTCCAGAACACCCGGGGCATATCTTTTGGAGAAAGAGCTCCAAGGCCGTTTCCAACGAGATTTGGCTGGATTCCTGGTCCGCCAACCTTGCCGCCGAGTTGTTTTGCCGAAATTCCTGGGTTTTCATTGAAAATTCCACCCGAAATAGCGGGATTTTCGGGCATTGGCCTGTTTTGGACGAGAAATCCACCGTTCGGCCTGAAATTTCCATTCTGTTCTGAAATTCCCATGCTTTTGGCTTGAAAACTGCCGTTCTTAACCGAATCTGGCCCGTGTTTCACCGAATCTGGCCCGGGTTTCACCAAATCTGGTCCGTTTTTCACCGGAATTGGCCCGTTTTGCCCCGTTTTTTCGGGAGAAGAGCCCTGGCAACAGCTGCTCATCACCTCCTGCTGATGAATACGGATCCTGACCACATCAAACGGCGTCACGGCAAACGACGTCAAAAGCAGCCCCAGACACGCCGAAAGCATGCGCTGGCCAATGGTAATGTCACGGTTCTGTGGCGCCGGCAGCTCATGTTCGTCCTCGATGGCTGCAGCAAGCTCCGAGGAAAGCGACATGATTGGCTGGAGAGGGCGGGATGCAGTACGCTTTTTTTTTGTCCAAAAAGTGGGGCCCTTTTTTTTAGCGAAGTCGTGGCGGGTTTTGACTGAGGTTATGAGGTTATGGAGGTTGGTGGTGAGCTTCTCAGGAAATCTACTCTTCGCGCAAGTCCTGCACACAAGCCACGAGATTACATCACCCGACTCTAAATTGCATACTTTCCATATTCAAGGTTTTTTCTATATCAGTTCCACTTCGAATTGAAGATTGTTTTAATGGATGAATTGTTTGGAATGTATATAAGGATTGGACTGTATATAGTACATTGGACAAACTGGAGAAGTACTAGACAAGTCCGTACAAAGACTAGACACAACTGGACAAAGACTAGACACAACTGGACAAAGACTAGACAGATACTAGACACAACTGGACAGTGGACGGTGGACAGTAGACAAGTACTAGACAATCTAGACAATCTAGACAGGAATTAGACAATCTAGACAGGAATTAGACAATCTAGACAGGAATTAGACAATCTAGACAATCTAGACAAATACTAGACAATCTAGACAAAACCTAGACAAACACTAGACAATCTAGACAAAGACTAGACAAGTATTGGACAAAGGCTAAAACTAAGCAGAGTAAAAGAACCAGGAGAATATAATAGAATTCTATTATTCATTAATAGCCACAATGATTTTTAAATAGGATCCAGGATTAATAGACTCATTTCGAGCCTGGAGGATTTTCCAAGAACACTGCATAAATCCCAATTGTCCATCCCGAAGATCCCAGACTGCATATCCCATTTCTTCAGTTCCCAATAGAGAAAAGAAGCATTGACGGAAAACATCAACTGAATTCTGGGAATATACAGGACTTTCTATCACTGAAAAAAAAATTGAACAAAATTGAACAAAATTGAACAACTAAATTCTCGGATTGCCCATTTCTCAAGCTCCCCTTTTTAACCCTTTTCATCTCCTTCCCAAAATCATCTCTTCCATTTTCTGTTCCACGTGATCCACGTGATCCAAATTGACTTCAAAGTGACTCTTCAGAGGAACTTCCCAAAATGGACTTTCAAAAGTGACTTTTCCAGGACCCCAATCGGTGATACATTTCTCGTAAACACCACTTACTTCTTATCCACTATCCTTCCGTGACTATGATTGTCAATATGTATTTTTCCCAAAGTATACCAGAGCACTTCATGGAATATCAGAATTATATTGGCGCAGTATGAGAGTTAATGGTACGTTTTGTGCTGTAATTGTTGAATATAAGCCCTGAGAGGACTTGTGCGAGTCTCATATGTACAGGATACTGAAACTCAACAAGAGGAGAATGGACTTCTCAGTTCAGTATGCGGAGATACAGATGAAACACGGGGTAAGTGCCACTGTTGGGTGGAAAGCCGACCAGTGGAGTATCTGTAACCAATGAATGATCTCTGATAATATTCCCTCACGCAGAGTCGGTGACGAGGGGGCGATGACTCCGACGAGGGGCGATGACTCCGACGAAGGGGCGATGACTCCGACGAAGGGGCAATAACTCCGACGAAGGGGACAGCCCTCTGATAGGAATCACTGATGAGGGATAATAACTCCCGGATCGTGTTGAAAAAAGATGGTGGAAGTTCGATGGGTGTTGAAAAAAAGGGTGGAAGTATTGAGCAGCGGATTTGGCTGCAATTTATAATCGCACGCCCCGCGCGAGTTTCATATTTGTGCCGCCCCAAAACCGTCTGTTTCTGGCCACAAAACCGCCTGTTCCTGCGGTATATAAATAGGCGATCCCCCCCCACCCCCCCTCAGTTTTTTTTACAGCGCAATGAAAGAGAAAAGTTTAAGGAAGAGAAAGTTGGATATATAAGGTGGGAGGTTTTCCACCTTATTGAAAGACACCATCAGATCGGTTTAGCTTGTGAGAAGGAATAAGATTCCAAGATTACATAAAGGATTCCTAGTTTAAATATACCAGAAACAATAATACAAGCAAAGATGACTACAGAAGTTCCCTACTTCTTTGCGTTATTGGAAGCCAATGAGACTCACGTGCCAGACTATGATCGCGTTTTAGTACCAGTATCCAATATACAGGAATATAATGACTTGGTCTATGAGGTTATTTGTGAACTTCCCAAAATGACTTCAGAGGACTCTTCAATTGTAATTCAGAATGACTCTTTAGCGGTATATGGAGTAGAACAGCTAATATTGGTGGAACTAGTAAAAATGGTAAATTTGATGTGAGTAGTAAAATGGTAAGATAGTACTTGACAAGAGTCACTTTAGTCCATGATTATGAGCACTGTCGCAAGATTATTTTCTTGGTTATGAGCCCGGACTTCAAAGCACCAACCAATTGAACCATTAATGAATCCCACGCTAATCACTATTTCTTGGTGGCATATTCATATTCATCTCAAATTCCAATTGAAAAAAAAAGTCTTCTTAAAGCATCTGGCCGAAGTTTGTCCGGAGTTTGTCCGGAGTTTGTCCAGGAGTTTGTCCGGAGTTTGTCCGGAGTTTGTCCAGAAGTTTTTCCAGGAGTTTGTCCGGAGTTTGTCCGGAGTTTGTCCGGAGTATCAATCATTGGGTGTTAGCCCTCTAATGCATTCTTTTCAGAAAAGCCTGGCTCAAAGATTCTTGTGGTTCCAACCAATCATCAAACACTAAGTATGAGCCACTCTATGCACTCCCACACTAATGCATTCCACTTCTGTTTTCCCCAGTCATGTCCCCGCTGTGAAGACTTCCCAAAAGGGCTTTTCAGAGTGACTCTTCAGAGGAACTTCCCAAAATGGACCTTCAAATTGACTTCTCTAGAATTGACTTCTTCAAATTGACTTTTTCAACTTGGACTCCAGTTTGGACCCTAAGGATTGGACCCTAAGGATTGGACCCTAAGGATTGGACCCTAAGGATTGGACCCTAAGGATTGGAACCTCATGTGTAAATTGCTGAACATTGCAACACCATCAAGGAAACCATAAACAGGAAACCATAAACAGGAAACCTTCAACTTTTCCAAGCGTCGGTTAATCTTTAAGCACCGGTTAATCTTCAAGCACCGGTTCCCGCAGAGGAAGACGAGGAGGAGGTAGCTCCTGTTGCTGCTGCAAAGAGCGAGGACGTCACTAAGTTCACAGCTAAGAAGTTCAAGGCTGTTGCCAAGCAGGGAAGAGGAAAGTACCAGTTTGAAATCATGATGCAATTGGGTCTTAAGAGAGAGGAGGTTGCTGCCTTTGCTGACCCTCAACACTGGCTCCACTACTTCCCTCCTGTGGTGGCTTCGGGCCAAACCCGTCATTGACGAGATGATCATCAACGGCTTTTGTGGCTGGATACACAGGGGCCAGGCGGATCTCCAAGTAACAAATTATTACTGGATCTTGAATGTTTCGTCAATACTGCTATCAATTCAACATTTGTGTACTAGGCACCGGTTAATCTTCAAGCACCGGTTAATCTTCAAGCACCGGTTAATCTTTAAGCACCGGTTAATCTTCAAGCACCGGTTAATCTTCAAGCACCGGTTTTTCCGGCTTCCTTCACATTAATACGTTGATCATATGGCACCATGTATATTTCAGCCAGGCGACAGTTGGTATACTTGGGCTTTTCACCAGATTTCACATCAACTGCATCTTCTTCAATGACAACACCAACGCCGTTATAATAGCACAAGGAGTGGTTCGCATTTTTCACCTTGTTATCTTGATCCACTTTGGTATTTGAATAGTCCCTAGTATCCAATCCGGAAACTAAAACCCTTTGTAATCCCCAATGAGATCCTTAAACGGGACAGCTTAAACGGGAAAGTTTAAACGGGAAAGCTTAAACAGGAAAGCTTAAACAGGAAAGCTTAAACGGGAAAGCTTAAAAGGACAGCTTAAACGGGAAAGCTTAAACAGGAAAGCTTAAACAGCAGCCCTAAACAGGAAAGCTTAAACGGGAAAGCTTAAACGGGAAAGCTTAAACGGGAAACCCTAAACAGGAAAGCTTAAACAGGAAAGCTTTGACAGGAAACCCTAAACGAAAACCCTAAACAGAAGATTCAAGATCTTCCGCTTCAAAGGAGGGTCAATTTCCAACACCAACAAATGGTGGCCATCGTCAGGCTTGCGCATCGAGAAGATCCTCTCGATTTGCTTGTATTAGATCTGTAGTCTTGTATTAGATCTGTAGTCTTGTATTGGATCTGTAGTCTTGTATTGATCTTGTAGTCTTGTATTGATCTTGTAGTCGTATGTCTTTCCCCGCAATCTCAAGGAGGTTGGGTACAATGACAATATCATAACGACGTCTTGGGGTTGGGGTTAAGAACAAGACATCGCTTAAGGAAACGATTGCCATTCCAGCCACCTGGCCCGGCCGATCTCGGCCTTAATCTGGAGCTGAACTTAGAAGGCATAAGCAGCTTTGATCTCTTCCGTTTCCTCCTCTTCCTTGACCTCCCCATTCTCAGTGGTGACGGTGGATATGAAGGAAAGAAGTCTTTTCATGTGTCTCAAGACAGAGACGGAAGAACACGACGTTGAAATGACCATTAAGATTTTGAAAGATCTTCAAAAAACAGTCCGTTGTTTTTCCTAGCAAAAAGCATCGAATGCACACTGGGAAATTCTTTTGAATGACAAAGTATTTTGAATGGGACGAGTATCTTTTGAATGGGTCACTTTTTTGAATGGGAAAACGATCTTTTGAATGAAAGGTTTTGGGGCTCCCAGACAAGCAATCTGTTTGTTCCGAAAAAGAAGTAAGTTTCCAGGGATTATTTCCAGAAAAATAGGCCAAGGTTGGACGCAACAAAGCCCAAATGCTTCAACTGTGGATTCACCAAAATGACAAAGGTTCAAGCCAAAACTCTTCCTCTTTTTTTAGCAGGAAGCGACGTTTTGAAAGCAGCAAAGACCGGTTCCGAAAAGACGCTAGCTTTTTTGTTACCAGCTATTGAATTGTTGTACTCCTTAAAGTTCAAACCAAGAAATGGTACTGGTGTCAGAATGACTTTCGAATGACTTTCAGAGTGGACTTCATCAAATTGGACTTTTTAGAATGGATTTCTTAAAAATTGACTTCTTCAGAATGGATTTCTTCACATTGAAATTTCCAAAATGGACTTTTCAGAGTGGACTTCATCAAATTGGACTTTTCAGAATGGATTTCTTAAAAATGGACTTTTTAGAATGACTTTTCGGAATGGACTTTCAGATTGACTTTCAAAGTGTACTTTCATTGGCGCTGAGATCACCGACAAGGACAAGACGGTGTTGAGTATCCATAAGAGGACCAGTGACAAGTCCGTGGCGGCCAAGGATGTGGAGTTGGCTCGGTCCTTGCAGTACGGTTACACCGAGGGCCAGCCGGAGTTGTTGGACTTCTTGAAGGAACACACGGAGATGATCCACAACGTGCCGTATGAGGACTGGGACCTTATCAGCACCATTGGAAACACGCAGTCGTGGGACGCGTGCTTGAGGACTTTCATCTCAATGGCTCTATGAATGACCTCCTGCCACTTCAGGGCTCATAACCTGTTGAACTTTAACCTTTGGTTAGTTCATAAGCTGGAACTATTATGATATTGGTTTCTATTTCAGAGTGGACTTTTCGAATGACTTTCAAAGTGTACTTTCAGAATGACTTTCACATTGACTTTTCAGAATGGATTTCTCAAGAATTGACTTCTTAAGAGTCGAGTTTCCAGATTGGACTTCATCAAAATGGACCTTTCAGATTGGATTTCTTAAGAATTGACTTCTTTAGAATTGACTTCTTTGGAATTGACTTCTTTGGAATTGACTTCTTTAGAATTGACGTCTTTCACTTTTCGTAAGAGTTGCTCTTGTGTTTTGGCGTCAAGGTGAAGCTTAGAGCAGCTTTACCAAGAAACATCTCAGTGATCTTGAACCAGTCTTTGTCTGAAGATCCAAGCAACGTCTCGAGATCATTTCTGCCTACCCACTTGGGAAGTCTTTCGTTGACTTTAGGAGCAAGTCTCTAGAGGATTGAAATGGACTTCCAGAGTGGACTTCTTTAGATTTGACTTTTTCACATTGAAATTTGAAAATGGGCTTTTCAGAATTGACTTCTTTAGAATTGACTCCTTAAGAATTGACTTCTTTAGATTTGACTTCTTTAGAATAGACTTCTTTAGAGTAGACTTTTTATGGTGGACTTTTCAGAATAGACTTTCAGAATAGACTTTCAGATTGACTTTTCGGAATGGAGTTTTGCACCTTCTTTCTTCATGTCCCAGTCCTTTGGTCATTTTCTCGAAACTGATCAATTTCTTCTTCTGTTTCAAGATGCCACAAGAGTACGGATGTTAATCCATGGTCCTGCATAACCACTCGTCCAAGATTCATCAAACTTCACTCAAATCTTCACTCAAATCTTCATCAAATCTTCATCAAATCTGAATTTGTCAAAGAAATCAGGCAAAATCGAACGGGCTGAAAAGTCGTTTTTAACTCTTCTCCCGCTGGATTTCAGAAACAGAGATCTTTCCTTTAGGAATTCCTTTAGGAAAGTCCGGGATGAATTTCTTGAAATTGTCATCGTTCAACAAGTAAAGACAATCGTAGAAGCTTCAGCCAACCTCAAGACCCACAAAAGAAAGACCCAAAAAAGAAAGAGTCAAGACTAAAGAGCCAAGAACCAAGAACCAAGAATCAAGAACCAAGAACCAAGAACCAAGATTCAAGAGCCAAGACTCAAAAAAGAAAGAACAAAGGCTCGAGAACCAAGACTCGAGACTCAAGAAAAGGACTCCAGTAACTGGATTTCCCAAATTTCTTTCCGTGTGGTCTCCGTCTGTTCTCTGGGCCTTGGACTCTGAGCCTTGGATTCTAGGCCTTAAACTCTGGGCCTTGACTCTGCACTTAAACTCTAGGCTTAAACTCTAGGCTTAAACTCTAGGCTTAAACTCTAGGCTTAAACTCTAGGCTTAAACTCTAGGCTTAAACTCTAGGCTTAAACTCTAGGCTTAAACTCTAGGCTTAAACTCTAGGCTTAAACTCTAGGCTTAAACTCTAGGCTTAAACTCTAGGCTTAAACTCTAGGCTTAAACTCTAGGCTTAAACTCTAGGCTTAAACTCTAGGCTTAAACTCTAGGCTTAAACTCTAGGCTTAAACTCTAGGCTTAAACTCTAGGCTTAAACTCTAGGCTTAAACTCTAGGCTTAAACTCTAGGCTTAAACTCTAGGCTTAAACTCTAGGCTTAAACTCTAGGCTTAAACTCTAGGCTTAAACTCTAGGCTTAAACTCTAGGCTTAAACTCTAGGCTTAAACTCTAGGCTTAAACTCTAGGCTTAAACTCTAGGCTTAAACTCTAGGCTTAAACTCTAGGCTTAAACTCTAGGCTTAAACTCTAGGCTTAAACTCTAGGCTTAAACTCTAGGCTTAAACTCTAGGCTTAAACTCTAGGCTTAAACTCTAGGCTTAAACTCTAGGCTTAAACTCTAGGCTTAAACTCTAGGCTTAAACTCTAGGCTTAAACTCTAGGCTTAAACTCTGGGCTTAAACACTGGGCCTTGACTCTGGGCTTAAACACTGGGCCTTGACTCTGGGACTCTGGTTCTCTGGGCTAGTACTCCGAAATGACATCTGTACAGGAGTAGATGTTGATGTGTCTGTCCTGATTATAATTGGTAGCCATCATCATGCGGTGGGGATGGAATGTCAACGCCGATAAGTAATTCCCCGTTCGATTGGTGAGGTAAGTATCGTGAGGATTCCGTAAAGACGTCACCAAGTCCCCCGACGTGGTCCACACATTGACTGCTTTGGACCCAGTGGTGATAATGGGCGCATGCTCATGGGTATCGATACACCGTAAGCTCTTTTCGGGCCCCAGAAACGTCTTGACCGGCGCAGAGTGCCGGATATCCCAGAGATTGACGTATCCGTCCGTAGACCCACTGACCAATTCCCGGAACCCGCCTCGTTGCATGTGGACGTTTTTAATGGAGCCCCGCCCGATATTCTTGGCTCCTCCGACACCGCTTTTCCACGTGCGGACCATGGACTCTCGAGTATCGAGTCGCCGGTCATAAACCCGGAGACTGCCATCGTCAAACCCGGCTATAAAGATATCGCCGGCCACCTGGTCGGAAGTGATGCTTGTGATGGACGACGACGAGCGGGCCGGAATGTCCGAGATACACAATTCTCGAGGAGCATCCCAAACTCGAATAATCTTGACATCTCCACTGATCAAAAGCGAGCCTCGGGCCTGTTGCCATTCACTGATCAAGCCGGAACTTTTGGACGTCAAAAGTAGATCCGTCAATGCCCTCCACGCAGCCACAATCTCCACCGGTGCTTCTTCGTTGTCCTGCTCCACGTGCACATTCTTGTAGATCTTGATGACTCCATCGGAGGAACCGGCCAAAACCAACGGCACATCGTCTTCATTTAAAAACTTGAGGTCGGTGATTTTGGTGCCGAACGGGTTCCCGTTGCTGAACTTGCTGACCACCGAGTTGTTTTCCCAGTCCCATACCGTCAACGTGTCCTTGTCGTCGGTGGAAATGAGGAGTTTTTCGAACTGCATGAACTTTATGATCTTGGGCTGTGTCTTGTTGCTTAACACCGTCAAGTTGCGGTTCCAATCTCCACGGAGAGCCATTTTCTTCTGTGGCTGAGTTTCCTGGATCGTGAGTTCGTTGCGGTTTCGTCTCCAGAGTCTCCGCACATACTCCTTGGAGCCCGGCTCGTCGATTTCCGTCTTGGACATCTGCGGCTCCTGGAACGTCTCGCAACTGTACTCAAAAAAGCCCGAGTCCTCGGCCAACTCCACCGGAGGCTCTGAGTCCAAGCCAAGCCTTTCCTCCATATCTTTGCGGGGTGTTTTCGGCACGTATTCGGCTCCATACTGGCTCAAAACGGGCCCGGAGTTCAAGATACGGCCCAAGTTCTTAAGGTCAGTTTCCTCGTTCATCTGAAACGACAGGAAAAGCTTGGAGAAGCCCTTTAACTTGGACGAAACCGACGCGGTGTCCAGGTCTGCATGGAGATTATCCAGCGAAACCGACCGAGGCATCAACGGCACGGAAATGGTCCGGTTCCGCATCAGGCCACTGGACGCCTGTTTCTTAAGCTCGTCGTTATGCATGGAAAGCGGCCGGTTGACTATAGGCGTGGACTTGATGTTGTCGTTGATGTTGATGGCAGATTTGCTCAAGAGGTACTCGGTCATTTCCTTGACTAGCCCCGAAAGCTCGCTGGTATTGAGCTTGACCATCACCGAATCGATCAACCGTTGCGCCAACTCCTTAACTTCGATGTGGGGGTCTTCCGATAAAATCAAAAGCGCTTTCCAGATGGAACTGAAAATGGACCCATACGCAGGCGACCGTTTGCGGAACTCCTGGAGATTGTTGGGGCTATCAATAAGCACAATCTCCTCCTCCAACTGGTTAAAGGCCACCACCAAGAAAAACTTCTGGTACACGTTGATAAAACGGTTGATGAAGTAGATGATCTCCTTGCGTACGGCCGTGGACCCATCGCCTAGAAGCCGGAGCACCACGTTGGCCAACTTGAGGTCCTGTTGTCTCAACTCGTCCTTCCTTAAGTCCGAGGTCACGTTCCCGTTGCCGTTTCCGTTTCCGTTGCTGTTTCCGTTGCTGTTGGACGTAGAAGCGTCGGAATCCGGCTGCGGTTGGTGGAACGATCGATTTTTCTTTTCGTCCTCCTCGTCCACCTCGGAAAGAAACGATTTCATCGCTAGAATGATGGACGTGCGCACCTCGGGAATCGGGTCATAGATATACTCCAAGAACTTGTTGAGGTAACCATCCTTATAGATGATCCACTTGCCGTCGGGGTATTTCAGCCAGAGTTGCGATAGGAGCAACGCACACCACTGGCGGAAAAGCGGGTTTTCACTGGTCCCGATGAATCGGAGGCAATTGGTCACGAGCTCAATGGAGAAGCAGATGCGTTGCCCGTTCTTGAAGTCCTTGATGAAAAGCGTCAAGATAAACGCACTCATGGCCTTATGGTCTTCATTAACCATGACGTTGGTGGCGGAAGCGGCGGATCCAGGTGCTCCGGGGGCCCCAATGGGGTTGGAGGGGCTGGAGTTCAAGATCAAGTAGAAATAATTGTATCCTTTATCTTTGCAGAGTTCTTGCTGGGTGCTTTTGTAGTCGATGGCCATGATGCGGGCCCAGATGAAGATAAGAACGGGTTTGAGTTCCTGGGCAGGGCTCTGGAGCAATTTGAGCACGTAGGGGAAAATTCCAATGGAAAGCGAGAGGTACACTGCCCAAGGGCCCAAATCTAGGAACTTCAGGAGCAAAATAAGCGCTCGGAGCCGGTGCACTTGCGATAATAACACCTGGAGAACGATGGGAAGCTGTTCAGGTGGAGTTTTGGTCAGCGAGCCTGCATACTTGAGCCAAAGTTCGAATGCCGTCAATTGTTGTTCGAAAAACGTGGAATGTTGGTAATTAGCAAGAGTCAGGCCAGTTTCAGCGCCATTGGACCCGGCCAAACTGCCATTTCCATTCCCATTTCCAGTACTTGAGTTCCCAGTACTTTGGTTTCCATTGCTTGGGTTCCCATTGCTTGAGGATCCATTGTTCAAGTTCCCGGAGCCATTATTTGATGTGCCACCACTTGAAAAACACCCGGGACTCGGGTTTTGCGACTTGATCAATTGCGCAAATACCTGATCAATGGCCAAATCCCACGAATCCCACATCGGATGGAACCGTACTGCTTCCGGTAAAGGCGGATCACTAACGGGATTGCAGTTCAAATGAGGCATGATGCGCTTGGCAAGCAAGAAATTCCGGAACAACGCGGCCACCATCAAATCCTGGCGGAAAAGCCGCTTGAAGATCGGCCGTGAGAGTGACGTCCATGCAATTGTATCAGTGATGGCGGTGAAGATCCAATTAAGCTCACCCAATGGAGTTCGGCGGTCCGTCAATTTTCCCGGAACCATGACATTGCCATTGGAGTTTCGGGGCAACATGGAATAGTAGCTATTTTTCAAGGGCGACTGCATGATGAACCAACGGAGCGAAATATCAATGGGACACGTCAAGCAGCACGTAAAAAGATCTGCTGGAAGCGACGGGCTCATGGGCAAGATCTCATGGGATTTGCATGCGGCCAATTGGATCGAGTCCAAGTATGCTGACGTTGGAGAAGGAGCACTCATATCGTGGTTTCCTTCATTATCGCCATCAATGCGCTTTTGCACGAACTTCTTGAAGTTGTGAACAATGTTTCCTGCACTGTTGCAGTCGTAGACGAAAATGACGGGAGCTCCAAGCCACGTTTGCAAGTCGTAGAGGGAAATGGGGATGTACTGCGTATAACCGCGGTTAAACACCCAGATTTCGCCACTGGACGTGGGCTGAGGCACTCCGTGGCCATTGTAATGGAAGAGAATGCGCTCGTCCTTGGCGTTCCGCCGTAACGTATTGCAAAACCGCTTCACATCCTCCACACACGGGTCCAACGACTGCTTGTAGCGCGTGCGTAAGGAAAGCGTCTCGTATTGCGTCTGGAGGTTCTTTCCAATGGCCTCAATGGCCTTTTTGGTGTCGGAGAACGCCGAGGGATCACACCACGCCTCGTGTTTGGCACAAGGATACGTTTTCATGATATCGGGCGGATCCACGCCCAAATTAAGGCAGAGCACAAGCACCGCCGAAATCGTTTTTTGTCTCTCCTTCATGATCTTCCAGTCCACAATCAGCTGGTATGTCTTGGAGTATTCCGGCAGTTTCTTCATGGGCTCCAGCACGGGGCTTCCGTTGGTATTGTGTCTTTTGTCGTCAAAGTAGATGTAGAAGTTGTTGGCGAGCGACGAGAGGAAGTTCTCCAGGTTATAGTCCTGGTCGAACCCGTGCCGCATCTTCTGGTTCAACGCAAACATTGTGTAGCGGTCAAGGAAGGAATGGCCAGGCTTGTTTCAGGGTTGTTTCAGGGTTGTTTCAGGGTTGTTTCAGGTCTGTTTCAGGTCTGTTTCAGGGTCCTTTTTAGGTCTGTTTCAGGGTTGTTTCAGGGTCGTTTTAGGTCTGTTTCAGGTCTGTTTCAGGGTCGTTTCAGGCTGTTTCAGACTTCAAACTGTTTCACCTGGGACTGAAATAATATCTTCAAACACTAATCAACGATTTCCTGAAAAACAATCACTTGCAAATCCCAGTGTTTTCTTGGTTTCGCTTGGGTTTCGGGTCGGAACGAGGGGACTCGAGGTAACTTCCTGCACAGAGGTCGGATTTCCACGGGGAAAACGGCAAAATGTTACTACCGGTGCAGTGAAGACAATGGGACAGATACAGACGGCTTAATGGGGCCGTGGCAAAAGTTGGCGGGGCAGAGACACTTGTTGATTGGGGGAATAGATAATGAAAGTTGGCGCGCTATCACATCTGCACCTCCGTACACCTCATATTATGCCATTCCAAGCACCCACAAAAAACGGCTTTTGAATTTCGATTTAGTGTTTTGAGTTAGGGTTTTTATAAAGGATTTTGATTTGGGATTTTGATTTGGGATTTTGATTTGGGGTTGTTTAAGCTTCATGTGAGGTTGTGCGTGATAGACGTCCCGATTAGGTAAGTCAATTACTCAATTGGGTAATGCTACGTTTAGCTGAAAAGGGTAAGATAGTTTCCCAATCGAGCAATACGTCATGTATAGCTGAAATAGGAAGTTTGATAGCTGAAAGAGGAAGTAAAGTTACTCGATTAGGAAAGGGTGACCGTATCAGACTCCTTTAATCAATTATTTCGAACAAATCCCCAGTAAAACAACTGTAGCATAATTAAGATAAGCAGCTCATTCTGAAATTTTTCTCTGGCCCGTAGCAGTTTCACTACCTAATCGAGTAATTGTAACTCAAGACGTGGCTGTAACTTAAGGCGTGCTTATATACAGGCCATTCGCCTTTATTTCTTCATTATATGCAGTCGGTTGCATAACATTCACCAAAATTCAACACCACCAAAAAATCCACCACCTGCCGTTAAAGCAAAAAGTAAAAACTCTCCCAGGGACGAGTCGAACGTCCGATCTCAAGATTCCAAATCCATTACAGTCTTGCGCCTTAACCAGCTCGGCCACCGGGAGTTTCTTAAAATATACGAATTTTTGAGAAATAAACCAATCTAGATATTTTTCTGACTGGCTGAAATATAAAGAACTTTAAAGGAACTCGAGGGATTTATTGGTGGACTGTTTGGACAGGGATGAAGATGAGTGAGTATATGCAGGATCATATGATTATAGGCTTATTTGGACCATTTGAGACATGGTCACCACCCAAACCCGTTTTTATTGGATTTAGTGATTGGAAAGGAGTCTATTGGTAGAATAGGGGACTGCATATGGTTGCGTAGCTTAAACTATAAAGATTTTAAAGTTTTTGACTTACTAAACCATTGAAACTTTCAATATTTCGTTCGTGGTTTTGATTTCCATTTGTCGGGATATTGATTAGAGGTTACTCGGTGAACCTGGTTTGGGCTTTAGGGTCCAGGAACCTGCTTGAATTTCTCATACTGTTTTGATTATTGAGCTTGGGACTGCATATATCCGACCTACGTGATTGTTTTGGCCTCCAAATGAGTTTAGCCATTCGGCTGCTTATTTACAAGCCCAAGGGTTTGTCGAAGCTTGTAAATTTGAAGTCTGTAGGGATGGATGGAGAATTTAAATGTATATCCTGCATATAGTGCGCCATGGTCTTTAGTGGACAAACAAAACGCTATACCTTAGGAAATTGTCCTGATGGTAGTGGCGCTAATGAGTGAAGACTGGCTCGATAGTGTGCAGGCGTGGGGGGCCAAAAACCCCGTGGAACAGGAGAAAGCTGGACATGCAGGTTCAAATTTGGGCGTATAAAGCAGAATTAAACATTTTTCGATGATTCAAAGGTACAGGATCTTGATTGGGTGTCTGTAGTGGTCGGTCAAGATATCTGGGAGAAATAGGGGGGCCCAATTCGGCAACTGGATTACTCAATTGGGAAGTCATACGTGGGATTACGTAGCCAGTCACCCAAATAGGTAATGCTATGCTAGATTAGGTAACTGTATTACCGTATTCCGAAATAGGCCAGTACATGACCTAATTTAGCTTAGCATTATGATATTTCCTGCACATTGAACACTTATACCGTGACTCTGCAGTACCGGTGTGACTCCTAGAAAGTCTGTACTCTCCTGATCCAATAAACCTTGAATTTATTTCGTACTTTTTATCTAGTTTCGTCTGGAACTCGCTTGACATCGACACTTGCCTATATGCAGGATCGACACATTTCATATTCCTACTCCCACCACACCACTTTCAAACTTATTGGGAGCTCTCGGATAACTATAGTAGGTACTTAGACAAGGAGTGATCCCATTGGCTATGCTATTCCTGTATATATCAAAAATTAAGAATTGGTTGGCGCACGACTTTCATTTGATGGCGTTTAGCTCATCATTACCAATCATATATGGCAAGAGCATATTTTCCGAGATGTTCTGAGGAAGAAAACGCTTGTAGAAATGTTGGAACTCGTTTGTTCTGGGCTTGGAGATTTGCGGTCACGTGACTATTTTTTTATGTCGGATGTACGGATGTTTCATTATCGCGATGTTAACTGCAATACTCCAAAGGGTGAACCACTGAGCCATGGAGCCCACAGTTTCTGGTCGAACGCCCCAAAGCGTGGTGCGTAGTGCGGAGCAGCTCTCGATTTCCCAATCGGGCAATTCCGGTGCCATTTCCGAGGGCCCGGTGTCTAGTTCCGGCTCCAATACCGAGGGCTCCGACCTGAACTCCGACTCCGACTCCAGTTCCGACTCCGATTCCGACTCCAGTTCCGACCCCAATAGTATCACGGCCCGCCCCGTGTTTGTCAAGAAAAAAAGCGCCATAAAACCCCCGCCAGTCGGCCCCGATGTCGGCCCGTCGGCTTTTGCCAAAGCAGAACACCTCCAGAAAGTGCACACCCGTACCTCCGACGTGATACCCTTTGATGGAGTGGACGATACCGATGACGTCAACCCCGAAGGTGAGTACGAAAGCTGGAAATCCCGGGAAACCCAACGGCGGGCGCGAGATGCAGGAATGCTAGCGGAGGCCGAGCAGCAAAAGGAGGACTTTTTAAGGCGGAAAAAGGCCCATCTTCCGGTTTAAGTGCAGGTAATGTCGTTTCAGAAATGTTTCAAAGGTGTTTCAAATGTGTTTCATGTTTTCAAGTGTTTCGTGTTTCATGTTTGTTTCAAAAATGTTTCATAAACGTTTCATAAATTCTTCAAATGTCTTTAAAGTGTTTCTTGTTTTAAACGTGTTTCAAATGTGTTTCAGAAATGTTTCAGAAATGTTTCAAATATGTTTCAAATGTGTTTCAAATGTGTTTCAAATGTGTTTCATATACGCTTCATTAATGTTTCATGTTTCATAAATGTTTTAAATGTGTTGCAAGTGTTTCACGTTTCAACAATGTTTCATAAACGTTTCAAGTGTGTTTTAAATGTGTTTCAAGTGTGTTTTAAAGTGTGTTTCAAGTGTGTTTCACAAACGTTTTGAATGTGTTTCAAATGTGTTTCAAATGTGTTTTAAAAAAGTTTAGAATGCGTTTCGTGTTTCGTGTGTCCGGCATATAACACACGTTTCATACCTTCGCAATACTCTAGATGTTCCACTATATCAAAGAGTCTACTACAAAAATACCATATTTTGTGTATTCTAATATCGTAGCAATAATCGTAGCCACGATAATCTCTAAAGACTTTTTCTGTAGATAGATATAATCATTTTAGACCTGCATATATATGTGTCACGCCTGCACATAATCGCGTCAAACCTGCATAAACATTGAAACCTGCACATAACCCAAATACCCGCGTAAACCAGAAACTCCATAAACCTGCCAGCAAGCTACGGGATCAACAGGTACTGCCGTCGGAAATACGTTTCCCCTGCCAGCTATAATACTTGCTCATGTCCACGTGATGCTTGCGCAGTGTGCCGGACTCGTACATCAGGCACCCATAAAGCGCGGCATATGGAGGCGTATACAAGTGGAGAGAAACAGCAAAGTCATCGGGCAGACCATTGCTGATGCGGTGCAAGCCAATGGTATCGGAGATATACCCAACTTGGTCACGCAGCAAGTCGGTTACCTGTTTAGGCGTCATCTCCGCCCCTTCCGTTTCCGGCACATTGTAGAGCTGCTCCGTAAGCGTGCCCTTCAAAACCTTCATGCAGCAATGGGCATTGGCATGGTCGTGGATGGCACTCCCCTTGCCCGGGCTCCACACCAATATAAGAAGGTTGGCGTTGCCGTTGATGTTCACCACGCCGTTTCGGGTGTAACCCTTGGTGGCGTCGGAAAGGGCGAAGCGGCCCCACTCTTGTTCGTCCGAATGGTACTCCTCCATGACTTTTCTGATTTGGGCCACGTCCACGTCTTGGGACGAAAGCCCTTTGCCGGCCAAGAGAACCCTTAATTTGTTGATTAGTTTACCGAACTCGTTGTCGATCTGGATATTGTTGTTTGTTTCATCTTCGAGACATCCGAACGTGGCCACGGGCGCCGACGTGTTGCACTTGTGGATATTGGTTTGGGAAATATCGCTGGAGGCGGAGTTGATACTAAGCATTGGATGATGAATATGAAGGAAATTTAAATGGATCGGGAATAGCGTGTTAGAATGGTGGTGAAATATAGTGAATGCGGGATCAGAGATACTTGGGGATCGGCGCCGCTTTTATATGTTTGGCGCGTGGATTTGTGGTTCGGCCGCAGCGGGCCCGACCAATTGGGTGCGGTCCCGTGGCAGTTGCGACCTGGGCCCGAAACCGCGCTTGTGTGCAGGAAATCGGAAGATCGTCATTCCTCATGCTCGCATATACGATTTGTGTGCAGTCGAATTTTTGGGTCAATGGTGCGGCTGCAGTGCGGCCCGCGGTGCACGGGTCAGCATTTATGGCTGTGCTTGACTATTAGAGTTGAAACAATGCGCGGGGATCTGGTCCGCGAACCTTCTATATAAGGTAATTTCTCGGACGTGTCGGGGTTGCGGCGCCGCCGCGGCGCGCGCGCCATTACATATGGCCGGGTCCAGGCCCGAAACAAATGCCTCACATATATCCGCGCATATACCGTATCGGGAAGCTTTTTTACGTCGGGGCCGCGCGCCCGATACCCTTTACCCGCGGCACACATGACACAAAAGCCAATCGGGGGTCGGGGCCGCGCACCACATTGTTAATCGCCGCGCACATGTCATACCCGAAAATTCCACCGAGGCAACGTCGCCGCTTGAATGCCGCGCCCCGCCGCGCACCTGCCGCATAGGGTCAGTCGGGCGGTCGGGCCCGCTTGCTGTGGCGCGCTCATCTCTTAGTCACACACTCTCCAAACGCTGTCCCTATTGTAGAATATCTCCCCACTTCCCACCAGATTGTTCGCTCCGTATCTGCACTAGCACCTTTTCCCAAACGCCGCTTTTGTTCCTCCATCCTAAAAATATCTTTATTCATCTACTATATTAGGCCGACCTTCAAGCCACAATCACAATCCAAAGCTTAATCCCAAACTGAGACCAATCTGAAACTGATACAACCGCCACACCATAATGAGTGTTGATCTTAGCAGCTCCCAGTCGACTGGGTCGACGAAATGGGTAAATGGCGGCGGGGCCGAGCCGGAAATGCCTGATTTGGAACTGACCGGGCCTGAAACACCCCTGAAACACGACTCAAACACGAATCTGTCCATATCGGAATTACAACACCCTGAAAATATGGGCCCCGAAGCCGATCGGGCCCGGACCGCTAATCCCAGCCCAGATCCCGATTCCCATACTGAAACCTCCTTTGGTTCTCTTCTACTAGCCAAACTCCATAAAAGGTTTGTTGCCGAATGCAACCCCGCGGACTTTGCCTCGGTCATGGGCACGGGAATCTCCGCCAATATCCTCTATAACTTCCCGTTCCCTCGGCCATGGCTCCAAACCATCTCGTATATAGTCGGAGTGATTTCTACGATGCTATTTACGTTTCTATTGGCCACCCACGTGGCGGGAGTGGTGGCAAAACCGGGGTTGTTGGCCCGAATGCACCGGGATCCGGCATACGCGCCGTTCATGGGGTGTTTTGTCATGGGCTACACTTCCTTGGTGATGTATTTGCATGCCATTTTGAATGGAAAACACATTATTGCCATTTGGGTGCTCTTTTGGCTTGTTGTTGCTGGATCGGTGTATACGGCGCTTATTACGCTTTTTATGCTGACCATCGCCAAGAGCCGGAACTCCCAGAATTACTTGGACCTGTCCAACATTACTATGGCGTTTTTGCTACCCGTGGTGACGTTGACTGTGGCATCTTCTTGTGGTCAATTGGTGGCCCCCCACTTGCCCCACGTCTACATGCAGGTCACCACCATGATGGTTTCATTAGTCATGTGGGGGATTGCCATGTGCACGGCCTTTGTGATTGTGACCATCAATTTCTGGCGTTTATTCGTCCATAAGACTCCCCATAGTGGCCAGGTGTTGATGATGTTCTTGCCGATTGGGTATGCAGGACAAGGAGCTTTTGGCATATTACTTTTTGGCCGCAATTGCGTTTCTTTGATTATGCAAAATGCAGATCAGTTTGCCCTGTCGCCGTATACTTCTGGTCTTGGCTCCACTATTAACGGTGAGACTGCATATATGCCCGCCGTGCTCTCGACGTCCCTTTTTGTGGTGTCTCTGATGTTTGCTGTGGTACTGATGTCGTTTGGATACTTTTTGACGAGTCTAGCGTTTCTTTCGGTTTTTTCCAAGATTCGTCCTTTTTGCAAGAAACCAAATGGCCAGTTTGTATACAGTACCACCAGTGAAAGTTGGTGGAAAAGTCTTTTTGTGGGTTTCCTTCGCTTTCATCGTGGCTTCTGGTCCATGACGTTTCCCATGGGCACAATGTCGTTGGCCAATACTGAATTGTACCGGACATTTAATGGGTTGAAGGCGTTCCGTTATATCGGCGCGCTATATGCAGGCTTTGTCTTTTTCATTGTTTTGGGGTGTCTTCTAGGGATGGTCTACCGGTTTATGCACATGGTATATTTATCCGCAAGGCCTCCCCGCCAAAAGGAAGGAGAGTGTTAGTCATTAATGGAATAGTATGTATATTTATAAGTCACGTGATCATGATACTTTTTAGGAATTGTATGTAGGCCCCCAAAAGTCACGTGTCGCGCGCCCTATCACCACCTTACACCATAAACACACCGTATGCTCTCCATAGTTATCCCCGATGACATTGGGCTCCTCGATACGCCCCCTGGCGACTTCAACAAGCTAGCGAATCGACTCTCCAATGCGCACAGTCGCTCCTGTCTTTCTTTCGAGGAAAAAACCACAGTGTACGTTCTACAAACTCTCGATGAAGGCCAGCAGCCGCCCGCAGAGCTTTACATGACGATTTCGTGGGCCGTTGCCAAGCGGGCGATGATGTCGGACTCGCCTAGAGTGTATGGCGACTTGCCGGACCATGAAACGACGATGAAAGTGACGGAAATGATGATGTCGGGGAAAAGCGACATTTTCGGCGCCAACAAGACGGGCGCCATATGGAAATACACGGCTCTAATAACGAATCCGCTTCGTTTATCGACGGGGCTGATCAAGTTTGCCGTGTCGTTGCAAAACCCGCATATGCCAGCAATGTCGCTGAATGTCGTCAACACCCAAGAGGACATTGGTGATCACGACATGGGTGATCGCGACATGGTTGGTCGTGACTTTGATGGCATTGACGACACCGACATTGACATCGACGACATTGGTGACACCGACAAACACGACATTCCCCATGCCGACCTTTCCAAAACGCCCGACACTTCCATAGAAAAGCCGGACCTACAAAGCCGGTCGAGTCCCGAGAATCTTCTTGAACAGCTCAACCATCTGGTGTCTGGAAACGCAGGTCCGACATTCAACTTCTCTCTCGGCCAACATGCAGGCACTCATGATGAAACACCGAACGGGGCTCATAATGCAACTCCAATATTAAAAACACCCGACCTCAAATGCCTCGACCATTCTGCAAACGGGCTCTTGGGAAGTGTTCGCAATGTCTCATATACGCGTGCGACAATGTCGCAAGCCGACTCGGCAGTGCTTGAATTGGACACCGCAGCTGCCCTTCTGTTCAAACTTAAGTCGGTGAAACCTGTGGGCCGCAACGATATCTTCATCTCCACTCTCCGCATCGAGGGCTCCGATAAGTTTGTCGGTCTAGGCACTCGGGCCCGGGCGAACAATATACAGTACCTGGTTGAGGTCTTAAGCGTGAATGCGTGTTTGAAGGGCGGAAAAGTGGCTCTCTTGGGCCCGAACTTGTTCCCGTGCCGCCTATCACTTACGGACTCGGTGTGTCTTTCATACAAACTCTCAGATATCGATGCAGTCGGCACTTCTCCGAGCCAAATGTCATATGCGCCTGCATACAACGCGGGGCTGGTGCCTGGGACGCCCATTTCGGGTGCCTCCTCCATCACTTCGGCCACTACAATGACGACCAATAAAACGCCGCTCGGGGATTTACCCGGAATTAAGGCCATGGAAATGGCAATCGAGTTCAGGATCCAAAGAGAAGACCCGGAAAGCGGCGGCCACGTGACCGTGGTCCATCAAACCTCCCGGCCCATGATTCCCCTTTTCGACATATCGTCTCCTCTTCCCCAAGGCAAGGCGACGTTCTCGCAGCCCCGGCGTGCAGCCACCAATCTTCCTGCCGCCAAAAAGTCTGTTACCATCAATAATGTCGTTTCGTACGGGCACAACTCGCCCTCGGAACGCTTCAATGCCACATTATCGTCGCCCATCTTGGTCCAGGGCAAAAACCTGCTGAAACGCAAATCTTTCATGAGTGTGGGGTCCCTCTCGACGCACAATTCCAATGTCACCGTCAACATCACCAGCTCGCAACCCCTGGCGCTCAATGGGCTTGTGCTTACCTTCACAGGCGACTTTAGCATTGGAGTAGGGGCCGTGGTCACGTGGAAGGTGCAGGTGGTCAACAAGGCCGGGCGACTGCTCCAAACGTCGCTCCAGTTCCGAGAACCAAAGGTCTCGGGTTTACAGCTGGCATTATACAGTCGAAGCAGCCACAGCACGGTGTCGATGGGCCATTTTTCTGGAGGAGACGACGAGAAAAATGCGTTTTTGCAGGAGAAAACCGTGTTTCCACAAGGCCCTCTTGTGCACCAGTACCTCCGACAGAGACCTGAAAAGCAGGGCATGCTCATGCTCTCCAGCGACGTGAGCCTCGGCCATTTGGAACCAAACCAAGTGTTTGAAACCGAACTCAAACTCTTAGGGTTATCCAAGGGAGTGTATACAATGGCGGGGCTTCGGTTGGCCGAGAGTTCGGGCGACGTGGTCGACTTTGGCCGTCTTCTAGAGGTGTTTGTCACGTGATACAACCAAGACGGTGTGTTCAAAGTCGCCGTGTTTTACCAGACGAGCAGGCAGATCATTGGCTATTCTTCTGGTAGAAGATAATCCTCTTCCTGTATAGTGTGGACTTGGTCGAACAACCTTATACTATGAGGATAGTATGCAGTCGAAGTCTAGTCTTACTCCTATTTATTGAAGATGTATTAGATTATTCTTATGCTGTCATGTAAACTGAGCTAATAAAACTTGTTTAGTAATATACGACAGACTGGTATATGCAGGATTTGATCTATCTGCAGGTCTGCTTGGGGTCCAATTTTAGCCTTCCAGCAATAGTATACACCCCAAACTTGGACGTTTGAGACTTACCAATATAAACATTTGATCTACCAATTTATAGCCAATTCCATCCAGTGTGTGGCTAGTAACACTACTTTTACCTCCTGCACACGTTCATGCACCTGCATATAGCTTACCGTGGCTGGTTTCTCCACCAAACACCCATAATTATATCTATTTTATACTCTGGCCTGCATCTAACGGGTGCTACTAGAATTGGTGGAATTTTGGTCCTAATTACTCCATCACAACTGGAATTATTAAGTAATTTGTCGATAATTCAGTAGTAATCTTTCACCTCTGCTTTTCTAAACTAATACTGAAACCACTCTTACTCTCACAGGAAATCTGAACTAAACTTTCACTTTAAAACAAGGAAGTGGGTCGTCCTTGTTATATAATATGCTCCATCCTGCTACGTGCAGGATTCTGTTTATGTGCAGGTCGGCTTAGGGTCCAAATTTAAGCCCTTTTTAGCAACGACAGCCAGCCTTAGTATTTACTGGTCTATCTCCTAAATACTATAGCTAGAAGCTCACGCGAAATGAGAGACAAATTGGGGGAATTTAAGAGAAATTGGGAGAAATTGGGAGAAATTGAGAGAAATTGAGAGAGAAATTCCTCAAAAAGTCACCCCCATTAGGTCCCTTAAGGTCCCTTAAGGTCAGCTGTTCCAGGCAACCCTGAAGAATCACCCGGTGCAGTCAGAAAACTAAATAGAATCCTGCAGATAAAGCCATTTGAATCCTTAGGGTCGCTAGAGGAGTCCATGTTAAGCGTGAACGCCTCGCAAGACGTTCACGCTTTGCTCATGCAGTATATTTCAGATGAAAACAACTTAGACATAATATTGAAAAGAACAATATTGTGCTGTGCTCTTGTCTAATGAGAGTTGGACGAGAGCACGAAAACTATAACGGCCAGGAATTGGGAACCATGGTGTTTGAGTTGCATATCTTCACCGCAGACCACTTTATGCGCAATGGAGACGACATCGATGCAGCTGTTCCCAACGAAACCCCAAGAAAGCTCGCTGCTTCTGCAAGTGGAGGGGCTGCAGGAGTGCTCAATAGAAGGCCAGTGTCACCACTGCCTTCAGAGGATGCATTTACTCGTCACCGTAGAAGCCTGAGTGCAGGATTAGAAGAGTTTAGAACTTCTAATGGCTCCAACGAGCGTCTTAGCAAGTCCCTTGCCCACAAAAAAATAAAACACACGCCAACCAAGGCCAAATATTTACCTGAGGGAATATAGAAGAGGCGAGCCAGTCGCACTTATGTAGAGGGTGTACTGGTCTATCTCTAGTACTTAGTTAACAAACCACAAAATACAAACGACTTAGGGTGTACTGAAGTTCCACAGTTGTTAGAGATATTATTAAAGAGCAACGAGATAAGTGTATGTTAAGCGTGAACGCCTCGCAAGGCATTCCCGTACTGCATAAGCATGGAATGCGCATGCAGTATATTTCAGATTAAACAACTTAGACATTGTTCTGGAAAGAACAATGTTGGGCTGTGTTCATCTAGCCAATGATAGAGCTCTCGTCTAAATGAGAGTTAGACGAGAGCTGGTCCCCGTCTAACTAAGAGGTACGTGGTCTCTCCCAGACAGAATATATAAGAGGCGAGCCAGTCGCACTTATGTAGAGGGTGTACTGGTCAATCTCTAGTACTTAGTTAGCAAACAACAGAATATTATGTCTAATATGGTTACTGAAGTTCCACACTTGTTAGAGTTACTCAAGAGCAACGAGATAAGTGTTCCATCTTACGCGAAAGATTACGCTAGCGCGCAACACACACGCGCAACAGGTTATGAGCCCTGGATTCCTCTAAAAACACTACCGTATACAGATGTACAAATTGATATAAACTTTATTTTAAAAATCCCTAGCCCTACTAAATCCTATTTTTTTTTCAAATTATCGGCTATACCCTTTTTACGAAGTGAAGATTTCTGATAAAATTTAAACCTCTACTTCAAGTTAAATCTCAAATCTCAGAAACACCAACTCGAAAAGAAATCGCGAAATAGAAACGAAATAGAAAAGTGTGCGAATCAGAAACACAATGCGAACTCTCATCTTGAGTGTGCGTGGACTATGAGTGCGTGGATTTTGAGTGCGTGGACTATGAGTGCGTGGATCATGAGAATGTGGTAGCGCAGCTCAATTCTTTTATATATACTATCCTGTTAATGCATAAAATGTTGAACCATATACTCCATCAGATATAGTAAGTGGAGAAAACAAGAATTCAAAAATTTGGAATATAACAAATATAACGATTAATAAAGTAGTAAATATGAAGCCATATAATGTATATTCTCTATTACTATTAATTAAAGCGTGATGTCCCATAGTTATAGTAACACCAGATAGATATGCTTCTGATATCTTATATAACCTGTTGCGCGTTTATATAAACGCGATCATAATCTGGCACGTGAGTCTCATTGGCTTCCAATAACGCTTTTAAGTAGGGAACTTCTGTAGTCATTTCTTCGCTTGTATTATTGTTTCTGGTATATCTGATCTAGGAATCCTTTATATAATCTTAGAATCTTATTCCTTCTCACAAGCTAAACTGATCTGTTGATCTCCTTCAATAAGGTGGAAAAGCTCCCACCTTATATATCCAACTTTCTCTTCCTTAAACTTTTCTCTTCCTTAAACTTTTCTCTTCCTTAAACTTTTCTCTTTCATTGCGCTGTAAAAAAACTGGGGGGGATCGCCTATTTATATACCGCAGGAACAGGCGGTTTTGTGGCAGCACAAATGTGAAACGCGCGGGGGGTGCGAATATAAATTGCAGCCAAATCCGCTTCTCAATACTTCCACCCTTTTTTTCAACACCCATCGAACTTCCACCATCTTTTTTCAACACCCTCTCTTTTCAACACCTCCCGGAGGCTTATATCCAAGAGTGGTTAATACCTCCGTGTTTCATCTGTATCTCCGCATACTGAACTGAGAAGTACATTCTCCTCTTCTTGAGTTTCAGTATCCTGTACATATGAGACGTGCGAGTCTCATATGTTTAACACTCCCCCTCAGATGAAACATCTTCTATCTGTCGCTCATCGTCTCGCAAGATTCTTGAGCTCAACTTTTCATGTTGTTGTCTTTCTAATGCTTTAGTAAGCAAGTCCGCAATATTCTCTTTCATACCAATATAGTTCACCCGGATTAAGTTTCTCTCCACATACTGGAATATGACTGCATATTTTGTTTCAACATGTTTTGTGCCTTTCTTGAACATTTTGTTTGAAACCTGTTCAACGATATTAGCATTGTCACACCATATCTGCATTGTCTCGTTCTTTTGCACAAGTCTTAGTTCTTTAATAAGATTCCTCAACCAGATCACCTCCCTGCTGCCTTCAAAGATCCCAAAGAGCTCCGCCTCTGTGGTAGATGCTGCTATGGTCTTTTGCAACTTAGATGACCAAGATATTGGACCTCCCATGAACATAATTAAGTAAGCAGACCTAGACTGTCTTGTTTCTGTGTTTGTTGCCAAGTCCGCATCCACGAATGTCTCGACGTCTTTTTTTCATATTCATATTATTTGATGATAGATTGTCATAGAAACTCGATACGAGAATATGGGCTAGGTAGTAGAGAATAGACGGGTAATCGTGAGAATAGACAGGTAATCGTGAGAATAGACAGGTAATCGTGAGAATAGACAGGTAATCGTGAGAATAGACTGGAGTATAGAACATAGGGAATGGTATAGACGGTAGAATATACGAAGGAGTAGTTCTGTTTCAAATGTTTCGATCAGAATTATAAATATTCCATAAGTCTTATTTTTAAAACCGTCTACACCTCTCGCCATGTCACTGTATGCAATATCTCCCCAGAGCGAGCAGTACAGGCTTTATTTAATATGTAGCTCCAAAAACACCTCACAACTGTCCATTGTCCAGATGCTCATGCAGGCTTTTTTAAAATGATCTAGTCGTCTATATAATATACAACGCACTTTTACAGCCCAATCATGTACTCTATTGTGGTACTGTCTATGGTGCTGTCTATGGTACTGTCTATGGTACTGTCTATGGTACTGTCTTTTCGCACCCTCAGATTCGCACCCAGATACATTCGACTCCAACCTCCGTACAGCATAGAATAGTCCTCCACTGTTACCAGTATGGAGTAGTATAGTTGTATACTACTATAGAGTATCACAGAGTAGTGTAGTTACTAGAAGCAGTTATTACTGTAGAAAATATAAAGATTCATTATTCTTTCCATTAGTTATGATTCCTTAGCTTATTCCTTAGCTTTATATGAAAAGGGACTCTTATTTTTTCCTAATTTACATAATAAATTTATATTAAATCATTTTATCAACTACTTATTTTGTTAGCTGGTTATTTGGTCTACGGAATAGTTTGGTGTGGGGCCTGGGTGCAGGACACGCGAGGCCAGCAGTTTATACTAATGCGCGAATTGCCGCGAAAAACACATAATTTCGCAGTAATTCACTTCATACTTAGAAAAACCAAGGAGATAATCCTTTGAATAATAATTCCAATTCACTATAAAAAAATAAAAAAAAATAAATTATATTCCGAATTTAACCAATTTCTGGCTCATTTCTCGCCTTTCCTTATATCCACTTGCATTGGACGTCATGGCACCGTTTCATTCACTGACTTCAATAACTGGTGAAGTTACCTTGTCCTCCCGTTCCTTCTGGAACGCTGCGATGAAATCGCGGACGGCCTTCCTGTCCTCGGCGGCCTATTCTTGGGCCACGCGGAAGTTTTCCTTCATCTCGAGCATATCGTCCAGGATTGCGGTGACAGGGTCTGCAACGGGGGTTGGTGAAGTTGGGCTGGTGATTGGGGAATTCATGATTTTTTATCGAAGTTAAGCTGCGCTACCAAATGTTAGGACTCGTGCAGTTTCAGGGATTTATAGAGTAAAGTTTATATCTATATGTATATTCGTATACTTGTAAGTTAACTTAAAGAGGGTTCTCATATAATTTCCTTTGTTGTTATTCATAACAACGATACCTGATTCCAAAAATCGGGTTTTTGGGAGTCCTGCTCAAAATAGGTGGCTCCTTCTAAAGCTAAGGATTGACGAGACACCGATACGAACAAGCATAGTGGAAAGAACCGCTTTCGCCTTATGAGACCCACGCATCTAAAAAATAGGAAGAAGATCCCACCTCCAAAATACTATAAAAGTATAACAAGATTCGAGACCAGGTCCTGTACACCAGAACCAAAAAGTGTGTCCAAACATAATTAACAAAATTATTCATGGGATTTCTTACGGTCAGCGAAACCATCAAGAATGAGATGGACAATTTCGAAATCGACAAGATTGAGGACTTCAGAAATAGTGTGGAGATTTACATTGAAAGTGTTGCGCTGTTTCATATCCAGCTTCGTGTTTCGGAATGACTACCTCATTGATCTCCAATAACTCTCTTAAGTAAGGAGAGGTGGTGTTGGTTGAGTCCTTTTTGTTCTTAGTTGGTCTTATCTTAGTTTGTCTTATAATTAGTACTGGAAGTAGTGGTTTGTTCTACTTATACTAGAGTAAATGTCTGTTATTCTCTTATATAGTTCCCTCAGCCAGGGAGCCCGTAGGCACAAGTGGCCTGATATCCTTCCGTAACTATGTCAAAGATTTCCTCATCTGGACAAACTACATGTGCATTCCATGCGCATGCAAAACGTGCAGGAGTCGCAAGGCGCTCACGTTTAACAGAAAGTTCTATCGAGTCTCAAAAGGAGTCCATAGAATTGTGGGAAACATTCTACGAGCGTCCGAAATTAGAGCTGGTATGATGCTAAACTTGCATATATTATTTAATTCGAGCTTACTGATCGTTTGTGTACCGTCTCAAAGTGGACTCTTCATCTTGGATCGTATGCAACCGTGCATGCAGAAGTTCATGAGTTTACGATTGCAAGTAACCTGGAGATGCGAAAAAAACTTAAGCGTACACGTATAAATTCGTCACAGTCATCATATAGTACAGGTGAGCTGCTTCACGATATTCACAATCTTTTCCCGTCTATTACTTTCTACTGCATTGTGATGAATACTCAGGTATACTTGAGTCCCACACGATTATCGATCATCTCCGTTCCTAGATCTAAAGTGTGGCTCTTCAACTCTTCAATACTCCAATTACTTAGCCCTCGGTCCTTACTGGCTATCACTACCGGGGGATCTCGTGACACATCAGGATTTGTAGTTTCAATTCTTGATTTTTCTAACTTTTCAAACCCTCTTATCACTTGGTGTTGAGCTTAAACTCTGATGAGTGAGAATCTCGATGACGTACATTAGTCAGGATGTCAGGATTATTATTATTAGTAGCAGAAGTAACAGTAGTAGTCAGTACTCAGTGATAGTACTCAAGGAACTTGATCGTAGTAGTGGAATTAGTAGTTTTAGTATTAGTATTCAGTATTCAGTGGTAGGAATTTGGAGCGAAACAATGGAACGATGAAAGATCTTTGTAGAGATTAAAACAGTGAAATTCAACAGTGGAATTGAAATAGTATAGGCGTATGTTCTAAATAAAATAAGAGATATAAATGATATGGTAGGAATATATTCTAAACATCAACAATATAGTATACTAATGTATAAGGAGAAATTGTCAAAGGATGTTGGCGTGGCTGGGCATGAGCAGGAGGTTTATCTCGTGTCTAGCTTGGACTTTATCCAGAGCATCCCCCAGAAAATAGGATAAGGAATAGTATAGTATTATGGTACTCTCAGTTTATAGTAGTATAGATTTTTCATGGTGAAGAAGTATTTTCAGCTTACACTATTATAGTTGTCACTTAATACCATCATAATTTATAACTTACCTATTTATAACTTATCTATTACTATCTATCTACATATTATTCTTATTTTTACCTTATACTATTTATACTTTATATATCTATTTACCTTATACATATCATTTCTATCTTATATTATTATTCCTTATTTATTATATTTATCTATATATACCATTTTTATCCCCCCACCTATATAATTAAAAAGTAACCACAATGGGATTCGAACCCATATAAATACTGTGAAGTAGTATTATCATAACCAATTAGATCATATAGTCAAAATATCGTCTTAAGGAATTTGGGTCCACACCTTCCAATTCCAAAACCGTCGCTATGCCTGGTTAGCTTAAACGACTAAGCTTTAGAAAGGAATTGAACCATATCTAATGCGGTTTCATATTAGTACCGTTTGGTACAATCTTTTGGTCCACTTGGTACAATCTTTTGGTCCACTTGGTACAATCTTTTGGTCCACTTGGTACAATCTTTTGGTCCACTTGGTACAATCTTTTGGTCCACTTGGTATACCATCCAGAGTACTCTAGGGTCAGCAGAAGATGAGAGTTGATGGAATGTAATTCACAGCTACCTGAGCCCGCAAAGACCTCGTTCATATGGGCGAATGTATTAGGTGCATTGTATTGAGGTTAATACCACGCATATTGTTGGGTGGGTCAACATCGTCCTTGCTCATTGAGGACTTGACTTTGCAGGATTAAGCCTGAGAAGCTCTGGAGATGAGTCTTGGAGATGAGTCTTGAGAATCTAATTCCGAAAGATGCTGCAAGCTTTGGGGTTTTGTAACCCTGAATTAGTCACTGATTGTGGGGTCCACGTAGTGATCTGGAGGTTGGCTTTTCCATGAATCTCCAAGATCTATCTGACATATTGGTATATTCGCCTGTAAGAAGAAAGTCATCCAAGTTTGTCAAGAAGAAAAAGGATACCAAAAATTGGGGGGCAAGGGCGGGCGAGTGTCTTTATATAACGCGGGAATTGAGGGGCTGCAATTATTTACGAGGCTGCAAGAAATCGCGCGCGTGGGTATATAAATAAGGCCCTCCCCCCTAGTCGCAGAAAAGGATATAATTTTCTATGAGGGATGTGTTCGCACCATTGAACTACCTAAGCAAATGATAACCACTGAGAATTGAACTACCTGAGCAAAGGATAACCACTGAGAATTGAACTACCTAAGCAAAGGATAACTACTGAGAATTGAACTCAGATAAATTGCGCCACATACAATTGTTCTACCTTTGAACTATAGTTATCAT